>CM038670.1:627211267-627478188 GCA_021605145.1 Aegilops bicornis
CCTTGCATATTAAAGTTCATCATGAAGTTCCAGTAACTTGGTGATGGTGACTAGAAAACTCTGTCAATCACTATCTTATCTGGAAGATTAACTCCCACTTGATTCAAGTGATTGTAGTACCCAGACAATCTGAGTACATGCTCACTGCTTGAGCTATTCTCCTCCATCTTTTAGCTATAGAACTTGTTGGAAACTTTATATCTCTCAACTCGGGTATTTGCTTCAAATATTAACTTCAACTCCTGGAACATATCATATGGTCCATGACGTTCAAAACATCTTTGAGGTCCCGATTCTAAGCCGTTTAAGCATGGTGCACTAAACTATCAAGTAGTCATCATATTGAGCTAGCCAAACATTCATAACGTTACATCTGTTCCTGCAATAGGTCTGTCACCTAGCGGTGCATCAAGAACATAATTTTTCTGTGCAGCAATGAGGATAAACCTCAGATCATGGACCCAGTCCGCATCATTGTTACTATCATATTTCAACTTAGTTTTCTCTAGGAACACATATAAAAACATAGGGAAGCAACAACGCCAGCTATTGATCTACAACATTATTTGCAAAATACTATCAGGACTAAGTTCATGATAAACTAAAGTTCAATTAATCATATTACTTAAGAACTCCCACTTAGATAGACATCCCTCTAATCATCTAAGTGATCACGTGATCCAAATCAACTAAACCATGTCCGATCATCACGTGAGATGGAGTAGTTTTCAATAGTGAACATCACTATGTTGATCATATCTACTATATGATTCACACTCGACCTTTCGGTCTCAGTGTTCCGAGGCCATGTCTGCATATGCTAGGCTCGTCAAGTTTAACCCGAGTATTCTGCTGTGCAAAACTGGCTTACACCCGTTGTATGTGAACGTAGAGCTTATCACACCCAATCATCACATGGTGTCTCAGCACGAAGAACTGTAGCAACGGTGCATACTTAGGGAGAACACTTATACCTTGAAATTTAGTAAGGGATCATCTTATAATGCTACCATCTAACTAAGAAAAATAAGATGCATACAAGATAAGCATCACATGCAATCGATGTAAGTGATATGATATGGCCATCATGTCAGGACCCCGATTCCAAGTCACATCGATCTAGCTGGTAACACCTCATATCACTTTGCGGCCTCACGCACAGTATTCCCACGGGTGTCGCCTTACCATGGCCCAGGACCGTTTGCGCCTTTGGGCTCACGTATATGATGGTGTCGCTAGCATCCATATGACAGAGAACCCGGGCCGACATGGCTAGTCGTGAACCCAAAGCGGCACTAACCCATGGGGACATGCATACATGAATCACGTCGAGCATGTCGGTCAGCAGTGTGTGAATCCGGGCTGTAGCACCGGGCTAACAGTTCTGCGGGAACCCGGGCTGTAGCAGGCTAGGCAGGACTCCGGATGTCACCGCATGACATTTCCCCGAAGGGACAGACACAGGAACGAAGTGAAACACATGTCGGCCAGTCAAGTGTCCTGAACAGTAGTGCTGGGCTAGCAGGACTCCGGTTAACCGGGCTGTAGCGGACTACTATGGCTCAAGGAGGCACTAGACTACATTTCCCCATAAGAGAGGCTGCCAAGGATAAACAACTAGATTGTCGGATCCCACACATACCAAGCATTTCAAACATACACACAATATGCTCGATATGTGTAAATACAACATGGCATCAAAACATAACTCTACGACTCAAGGTATTTATTCATTAGGCTCCGAGGAGCGAGATATTACAAACATGGGTCTCATGACCCAACACTCGGAGCATACAAGTCAAAGCACAAGCGGAAGCTTAACATGTCTGAGTACAGACATCTACAAATAAAAAAAAGGCTGAGAAGCCTGACTATCTACCAGATCCTGACGAGGGCACAAGATCGTAGCTGAGGTAACAAGCTAAACGTCGAAGTCCACGCGGAACTACTAGCGAGACTGAAGTCTCTCTGCAAAACATAAAATAAGCAAACGTGAGTACAAATGTACTCAACAAGACATACATCAGAACTAGCTACATATGCATCATTATCAACAAAGGGGGGTGGTGGAGTTTAACTGCAGCAAGCCAGCTTTGACTCGGTGGCTATCCCGAACTACGACTGCAAGTAACTCTTTTGAGGTGGCGCACATGAGTCCAGATATTCACCAATCAATACACCACTATGGATCCGATCCCGTCTCCCTACGAGAACGCCATCCATAGCACTCACACTTATCTTGCGCATTTTAGAGTATCCACTTTCACTTGTCTATGAACTGATATAGGCAACCCAGAAGTCCTTTTCCGCGGACACGGCTATTCGAATAGATCATTTATAACCCTGCAGGGGTGTACTTCTTCATACACGCTCTCACCACTTACCGCCGTTTACACGACATGTACTCGGCAACCTTCAAGCGGAAGCCCAACGTGGGTGTCGGCCACAGCCTACCTAAACACTCAAGTCCCTAGTCCAGGTTTTATCGCCTATTCGGGTTCCATCCGTAGGGAGTCCGGCCGAGGTTTCCACTAACGGCCCCGAACGATGTGTGCAGGGTTCCCGAGATACCAAACGGAATTCGCACACCGTACACGGTGTAACTACCGCATCATAGCCCACCCCTAGGGTCAGCGCTACGCACGGCCTCCAACACATATCCTACAAACACCAGAAACTAGTTGCAACTCCTGGATAGAGAACAAGGGCGGTTAAGAAGCCGAGAGGGTCCATTGGTTTCGGGCCCAATGCGTGGTAGTAACTGTTTCATGGATCACAAACACAGAACTCAGTTCCTGAGGACGGTTCAATGAGACAACCCACCATGTATTCCTACATGGCCTCTCACCGCTACCTTTACCAAATCGTGTTCACACACTTAGCTCTCAACAGTAGGACATGTTTACACACCTCCGATTCGTCCTGATGAATCAGACCTGACTCAACTCTATGTAGTAGCAGACATGACAAACAGGCATGAATTAGTAGGCACAACAGGGCTCAAAAAACTCCTACTCATGCTAGTGGGTTTCATCTATTTACTGTGGAATGACAGGTCATGCAGAGGATAAAGGGGTTCAGCTACCGCAGCAAGTAACAGATGAATCGTTGTTGTCCTAATGCAGTAAAAGAGAGCAGGAGCGAGAGAGTGGGATTGTATCGGAATGAACAAGGGGTTTTGCTTGCCTGGCACTCCTGAAGATATTATAGCTCTTCATCGGTGTCATCGAACTCATCGTCGGAACCACGTCTATCGAGAGGGGACAACACCGGCAACTGAGAAAGAACACAATCAATGCAATGCACATTCACATGAATGACATGTCATGTTAAGGTACTGAATTCACCTAATGCAATATCTAGCCAAGTTAATTGAAGTGGAACTCGAACAAGAACAAATTCCAACTCCAAATGTTATTTCATAAATTGCCCTAATCATCATTTGTCCTATTCAGTGAGGTTAACTTGTTCAAACATGCATGATCATGGCATAAACAGATTCTTCATATTTTTTGATCATTTTTCATATATAACTTATTTCCATTGGAGTTATAGATTATTTTCTATGAATTTTAGAAGTTCTAACCATTTTCTGGAATTTCCAAATCATTTAGATTTAGAAATAATCCAGGAAAATGATTATCAGATCACCGACGTCGCAGTGACGTCAGCAGGTCAACAGGTCGGGTCCAGGTCAAACCTGGCGTGTGGGTCCCGCGTGTCAGTGTCATCAGTTTCACTAACTAAATTAACATTAGATTAACTCCTAATCTAAGGTTGACTAGGGGCGGGGCCCACATGGTCAAATGGGTCAAACCCGCCGGCGACATGACGCCGGCGAGGCCCGATGCGGCGGCGGCTTCGGATTTGGTCCTCCGTCGACAAAATCGACGGCGGAGACGCCGCCACGGACTCTTTGGTGAACTTCGCGCGCCAGTGGTGGTGGCGGTTGGGCCTGGGGTGGCCGGAGTTGTCGCCGGCGTCGACCTTGGCGGTCGCCGGAGCTCGGGGTCGACGCTACGGTGGCCCGGGAGGCTCGTGCGGGGCACCTATGTGCTATACGTGGCACGGGAAGGGAGTTGAGCACGACGGCCGGACCGCTAGGTGGCCGGAGGCTCGTCGGCGGCGAACACAGGCGGCGACGCGTGCGGGCGAGCAAGGTGCGGCGGCTACGGCGCACGAAAGCGAGAACGGAGAGGGGGGAAAGGTTCGGTGGCTCACGGCGGTTGCAGCAGATGTCGAAGCGGGCTCGGGGAAGGCCGGACGGCGACGAGTCAACGATGGGGATCCGCAGCGGCCGACGATGAAGAAGAGGTCGGTGACGGCGTTTTGAGGCGTCCGGCGTTGAGTGAGTCGACGGGGAGGACGAGGGCGTCGAAGCGGAGGCCATGGACACGTCGGCGAGGCGAGGGAGGGCCTATGGCCGCGGTGGTTCTAGTCGGCGGCGACGGCTGCGCTCGGGTGAGCTCAGGGAAGAGAGCCAGGGGAGGAGAAAGAGAGAGCGGCGAGTGAGGGAGAGGAGCGAGGGGACACGAAGTGTCGTCGTGGCGTCCCTAGGAGGGCGGGGAAGTAGGAGGTGGCGTGCGGTGGCCGTGCGCGCGTCGGGCACGCGCTCATCCTCCTGGCAGAGGAGGAAGGCGACAGGGAAGGAGGAGGTGGTGGGCTGGGCCGGCCAGCTACAGTGCTGGGCCGGTTGGTGGGCTGCGCAGGTAAGTCAGGTGAGTTCTAACCCTTTCTATTTTTGTTTCTGTTTTTCTAATTTGCAGTTTGTTTTTGATCCAATTTTAAAAACCAAATCAATTTTATAAATCCTGGAAATATTCACGGGCACTTTCTGAATTATTTCAGTGGCCCACAAATACTTCCAACATTATTTGAGCATTTAAATTATTTATAGTGTTTAAATGCCCAAAGTCAAATAGTTTAAGATTTAATTCAAAAATCCAGGAATGACCTATAAAATATGTTCATCATTTTTGGAAGAGGTTTTCACCTTTATCATAAGTCATGAACATTTCCAAAGGGCATTACGGGTCATTGAGAAAATATTTTATTTGGACCTAGTTTGATTTGATCTGGTGCTAGGGTTTGGATCAATCCCCATTTCAAGTTTCATGAAATTTAAACATGATGCATGGATGCAATGCAACTAATTACAAACAACTCTGGGGCTGTGACACATCATCATGTTGTGCCTTTGATATCCATCTCCAAAGCACCGTCATGACCACCATCGTCACCGGCGCGACACCTTGATCTCCATCGTAGCATCGTTGTCCTCTCGCCAACTATTGTTTCTACGACTATCGCTACCGCTTAGTGATAAAGTAAAAACAATTACAGGGCGATTACATTTCATACAATAAAGCGACAATCATATGCCTCTTGCCAGTTGCCGATAACTCTGTTACAAAACATGATCATCTCATACAATAAAATTTAGCATCATGTCTTGACCATATCACATCACAACATGCCCTGCGAAAACAAGTTAGACGTCCTCTACTTTGTTGTTGCAAGTTTTACGTGGCTGCTACGGGCTGAGCAAGAACCGTTCTTACCTACGCATCAAAACCACAACGATTTTTCATCAAGTATGTGATGTTTTAACCTTCAACAAGGACCGGGCGTAGCCACACTCGATTCAACTAAAGTTGGAGAAACTGACACCCACAAGCCACCAATTGCGAAGCGGCACGTCGGTAGAACCAGTCTCACGTAAGCGTCACGCGTAATGTCGATCCGGCCGCTTCATCCAACAATACCGCCGAATCAAAGTATGACATGCTGGTAAGCAGTATGACTATTATCGCCCACAACTCACTTGTGTTCTACTCGTGCATATAGCATCTACGCATAAACCTGGCTCTGATGTCACCGTTGGGGAATGTGGTAATTTCACAAATTTCCTACGCACACCCAAGATCATGGTGATGCATAGCAACGAGAGGGGAGAGTGTTGTCCACGTAC
Source organism: Aegilops bicornis (assembly GCA_021605145.1). Lineage (NCBI taxonomy): Eukaryota > Viridiplantae > Streptophyta > Magnoliopsida > Poales > Poaceae > Aegilops > Aegilops bicornis. The sequence continues at coordinate 627,217,239 of CM038670.1, forward strand.
CCTCGTAGACCTTAAGCGGAAGCGTTATAACAACTGATACGTCTCCAACGTATCTATAATTTACGAAGTATTCATGCTATTATATTATCTGTTTTGGATGTTTATGGGCTTTACTAAGCAATTTTATATTATTTTTTGGACTAACCTACTAACCGGAGGCCCAGCCCAAATTGTTGTTTTCTTGCCTATTTTAGTTTCGAAGAAAAGGAATATCAAACGGAGTCCAAACGGAATGAAACCTTCGGGAGAGTTATTTTTGGAACGGAAGCAATCCAGGAGACTTGGAGTATACGTCACGGAAGCTTCAAGGTGGCCACGAGGCAGGGAGGCGCGCCCCCACCCTCGTGGGCCCCTCATGGCTCCCCTGACCGACTTCTTTCACCTATATATGTCCATATACCCTAAAACCTCTCAGGAGCACAATAGATCGGGAGTTCCGCCACCACAAGCCTCTGTAGCCACCAAAAACCTCTCGGGAGCCCGTTCCGGCACCCTGCCGGAGGGGGAATCCATCACCGATGGCCATATTCATCATCCCGGTGCTATCCATGACGAGGAGGGAGTAGTTCACCCTCGGGGCTGAGGGTATGTACCAGTAGCTATGTGTTTGATCTATCTCGCTCTCTCTCTCTCTCTCTCTCTCTCTCTCTCTCTCTCGTGTTCTTGTGGTGATATTATCTTGATGTATCGCGAGCTTTGCTATTATAGTCTGATCTTATGATGTTTCTCCCCCTCTACTCTCTTGTAATGGATTGAGTTTTCCCTTTGAAGTTATCTTATCGAATTGAGTCCTTAAGGATTTGAGAACACTTGATGTATGTCTTGCGTGGGATACCCGTGGTGACAATGCGGTATTCTATTGATTCACTTGATGTATGTTTTGGTGATCAACTTGCGGGTTCCATGACCTTGGGAATCTATGCATTGGGGTTGGCACACATTTTCGTCTTGAGTCTCCGATAGAAACTTTGGGGCACTCTTTAAAGTACTTTGTGTTGGTTGAATAGATGAATCTGAGATTGTGTGATGCATATCGTATAATCATGCCCATGGATACTTGATGTGACATTGGAGTATCTAGGTGACATTAGGGTTTTGCCTGATTTGTGTCTTAAGGTGTTATTCTAGTATGAACTCTATGATAGATCGAACGGAAAGAATAGCTTCGTGTTATTTTACTATGGACTCTTGAATAGATCGATCAGAAAGGATAACTTTGAGGTGGTTTCGTACCCTACAATAATCTCTTCGTTTGTTCTCTGCTATTAGTGACTTTGGAGTGACTCTTGTTGCGTGTTGAGCGATAGTTATATGATCCAGTTATGTTATTATTGTTGAGAGAACTTGCACTAGTGAAAGTATGAACCTTAGGCCTGGTTTCCTAGCATTGCAATACTGTTTGTGCTCACTTTCATCATTAGTTACCTTGCTGTTTTTATATTTTCAGATTACAAAAACCTATATCTACCATCCATATTGCACTTGTATCACCATCTCTTCGCCAAACTAGTGCACCTATACAATTTACCATTGTATTGGGTGTGTTGGGGACACAAAAGACTCTTTGTTATTTGGTTGCAGGGTTGTTTGAGAGAGACCTTCTTCATCCTACGCCTCCCACGGTTTGATAAACCTTAGTTCATCCACTTGAGGGAAACTTGCTACTGTCCTACAAACCCTTGCACTTGGAGGCCCAACAACGTCTACAAAAAGAAGGTTGCGTAGTAGACATTAACAACGCGGTTGATGTAGTCGTACGTCTTCATGATTCGACCGATCTTAGTACCGAAAGTACGGCACCTCCGCGATCTGCACACGTTCGGCTCGGTGACGTCCCATGAACTCACGATCCAGCAGATTGTCGAGGGAGAGTTTTGTAAGAACGACAGCGTGATAACGGTGATGATTAAGCTACCAACGCTGGGCTTCGCCTAAGCACTTCAACGATATGACCGAGGTGGATTATGGTGGAGGGGGGCACCGCACACGGCTAAGAGATCAATGATCAACTTGTGTTTCTATGGGGTGCCCCCCTCCGTATATAAAGGAGTGGAGGAGGGGGAGGGCCGGCCCTCTACTATGGCGCACCCTAGGGAGTCCTACTCCCACTGGCAGTAGGATTCCCCCCTTCCAAGTAGTAGGAGTATGAGAGAAGGAAGGGGAAGAGAGAAGAGAAGGAAGGAGGGGGCGCCGACCCTCACCCTAGTCCAATTCAGACTAGGCCTTGGGGGGCGCACGGCCTTCCCTAGGAAGCCCCCCTCTCTCTCTCCCTTAAAGCCCAATAAGGCCCGTATACTCCCCGGCGAATTCCCGTAACTCTTCGGTACTCCGATAAATACCCGAACCACTCAGAACCTTTCCGATGTCCGAATATAGCCTTCCAATATATCGATCTTTACGTCTCGAACATTTTGAGACACCTCGTCATGTCTCCGATCTCATCCGGGACTCCGAACAACCTTCGGTACATCAAAACACATAAGCTTATAATACCGATCGTCACTGAACATTAAGCGTGCGGACTCTACGGGTTCGAGAACTATGTAGACATGACCGAGACACGTCTCCAGCCAATAACCAATAGCGGAACATGGATGCTCATATTGGATCCCACATATTCTACGAAGATCTTTGTCGGTCAAACTGCATAACAACATACGTTGTTCCCTTTGTCATCGGTATGTTACTTGCCCGAGATTCGATTGTCGGTATCTCAATACCTAGTTCAATCTCGTTACCGACAAGTCTCTTTACTCGTCCCGTAATGCATCATCCTGTAACAAACTCATTAGTCACATTGCTTGCAAGGCTTATGTCGGCGTTCTAGGAACGGGGGTCCCCAGACATGCCTGCCTGCGGCCTGCGGCGTGGTTCAAGTGGGGGCCTAGCACGGCCCAGCTTCATCAGCTCAAGCTCAAGACCCTCGCGAGGGGCCAAGCCTCGCGGGGCGGACGACAGGAACTTTCATCAGGAGCAGCCTCGTCAGGCAGGCTCGCGGGAGGTGGAGAGATCAAGGCGGGGTACCTCACGAGGGTGCCCCGTGACACAAGCCATGACGATCGAGACCAGGCGGGCGCCAGCCTGCGCAGTGTCCTCATTTCCCCTTTGGTGCAAAGGAGGCAAGCACAGGCCAAGGCATCAGGCAAGGGTTACCGCTTCGGTGCAACAAGACCAAGACCAGCAGAGCGGCAGGAAGGAGGTCATCGTGGAGCCCAGGACGGCGTCACCGTCAGAGCCTTTGGCAGCCAAAGACCAACTTTAGTCAGGATAAGTGTACTAGATGTTCCCCTTCAAAATGGCCAATTGTTGGCGCCCTTCCTACTCATTATTTGGGAAGAAGCCCAGGGCCTCCCTCTATAAATAGGACTAGCCACCACAGAGAGGCGGGACAGAAAAAAGGGAGGACTGACCAAGGAGAGAGAGAGAGAGAGAGAGAGAGAGAGAGAGAGAAGCGACTGGACTCACCCTAGCAGTCCATCGCGCCAGCTCAAGAACAGCCCCTCGCGAGGCTGTTCTTCGTTTGTACTGTCCTTCATCAGCCCCAGAGGCAATCCACCACACGACACACTGGAGTAGGGTATTACACCACAACGGTGGCCCGAACCAGTATAAACCTTGTGTCTCTTGTGCTGTTCATCGTTCCTAGTTTAGACCCCTTGCAAACCATTAATGCGTGAGCTGGTAGGGGAAAGATCTCCGCGCGCACCCCAGTGTTCGAACCTCAAGGGTCTGCCGGAACCCGAAATCCGACATTTGGCGTGCCAGGTAGGGGGTGCGCCGGAATCTTTCCTCCGCTGGTCGCGTGTGATCTTCCATCATGTCCATGGCTAACGCTCGCCGAGCCCGCGCCGGGCCCCGGGCTGCTCGCGCCACTCGAGTCGCCCAGACGGCTCCCGTCGGCGGACACCCCCGTCGCTCCCCGTCGCCTGCCGCCAACGCCCCCACCGGCCAGGCGGGGAGCTGCGCGACCTCTACCTCGCCCGCCGTGCTGGGCCGGCGCCCCCGGTCGTCGCAGCTCTCCTGGGCGGCTCACTGGCGCCACCTTCGAGCCGCCACGTCAAGCCGTTCACCCGCCAGATCGCCACCACCTCCAAGCGCCAGGGAGCCCCACCGGGTTGGGTGGCGCCCGAGGCCGACCTGCTCTTCAACTCGGACGATCACCCCTCCAACCCCGCCGGTTCGGTGCGCTTCGATGTTGCACCCCCACCATCTGCGAGGTGGCTGTCACCAGGACCCTCATCGACGGCGGAGCCGGCCTCAACGTGCTCTCTGTGGAGGCCTTCAGCCTCCTCCATGTGCCACCAGAGCGGCTCCAGACCAGCAGGCCTTTTTCGGGAGTCGGAGCCGGTTCCACCGCCTCCCTGGGGCAAATTCGCCTCCCGGCGACCTTCGGCACCTGCGACAACTTCCGCACGGAGCTGATCGACTTCGACATCGCCCCCATCGGCCGCCCCTACAATGCCATCCTCGGCTACCCGGCCTTGGCCCGGTTCATGGCAGCAACTCACCCGACGTACAACCTCATGAAGATGCCCGGGAGCAGCGGCGTCCTTACCGTGTCTAGAAACACTGGAGATGCACTACAGGCGCTCAAGCTCGTTTTCAAGGCGGCTGCGTCATGGCCTGCTGCCAAATACCGACGCCTGAGCCCAAGGGGCTGCTCTGGCCCAAGAAGAAGCAGCTATTCACTCAAAACAAGGCGGAAACCAAGCAGGTGTATCGGTCGGACGAGGACGGGTCCATCGACGCCACCTTCACCATAGGTGCAAACCTCGAACCCAAGCAGGAGGAGGCCTTGGTGAAGTTCCTGCGCGCAAACAAGAAGGTGTTCGCGTGGGGACCTGATTAGTTGGCGGGGGTCCCGAGGGGCGTGATTGAGCATCACCTCAACGTGTGCCCCAACGTGCGCCTGTGAAGCGAAGGCTAAGCGACAGTCCCACGAGAAACAAGCTTTTATCGTCCAAGAGACCCGCAAGCTAGAGGCAGCAGGGGTTATTCGCGAGGTCCGCTACCCGGATTGGCTGGCCAACCCAGTTGTCGTGCCAAAAAAGGGGGGAAAGGAACGCATGTGTGTCGACTTCACCAACCTAAACAAGGCCTGCCCACAAGATCCATTTCCGCTTCCTCGCATTGACCAGATCGTCGACTCCACCGCTGAGTGTGACCTGTTGTGCTTCCTGGACGCCTTCTCAGGCTATCACCAGATCAAGATGGCGGTAGAAGACGTGGAAAAAACGGCTTTCCTGACCCCGTGCGGAGTGTACTGCTACACCTGCATGCCGTTTGGGTTGCGCAACGCAGGCGCGACCTTTCAGCGGCTGATGCACATCGCCCTGGGCCAACAGCTCGGGAGGAATGCTGAGGCGTATGTCGATGACATTGTAGTGAAGTCTCGGGAGGCGAAAACCCTAATACAGGACTTGAAGAAACCTTCGCGAGCCTTGATAAAGTGGATCTGCGGCTCAACCCGGAGAAGTGCGTATTTGGAGTCCCCTCGGGCAAGCTCACAGGTTTCCTCGTGTCCCATAGGGGCATCGAGGCCAACCTGAAAAGGTTAAAGCGATCGAAGACATGAGCCCGCCAAAGACCCTCAGAGAAATGCAGAAACTCACCGGGCGCGTGACCGCGCTAGGACATTTCATCTCCAAGCTGGGGGAACGAGCACTGCCATTCTTCAAGCTGATGAAGAAGAAGGGCCCCTTTGAATGGACTAAAGAGGCCGACAAGGCATTCTAAGAACTCAAGAGGTACCTTACCAGCCCTCTGGTGATGGTAGCCCCGCATCCTCGGGAGCCTCTGGTGCTCTACCTCGTGGCCACCCCCTACTCCGCTAGCGCACCCCTGGTAGCGGTCAGGGAGGAGCATCAGGCCAAGGCAAGAATCGCCTCCGGGCAGGAGCCTGGCCAAGAAAGCCTCACAAAGATCGCGGCCGCGACCGAAGGGGATCAGCCGCAGCAGGAAAGCGCGCCCGGAGCAGAAGAGGCCCCGCCGAGCGACCAGGTGCTGGGGGCTCCACTACCTCGGGAGGCACCCCAACCTATGGAGGACGCGAACAGCGCCAGCGCTCATAGCCTTGTTGAGCACCCCGTGTACTTCGTCAGCACGGAGCTACGGGACGCGAGGGCGCGGTACCCCATGCCCCAAAAACTCCTCCTCGCGCTATTGGTAGCCTCACGCAAGCTGCTGCACTACTTCCAAGGTCATCCCATCAAGGTCGTCTCGGCATACCCTCTGGAGAGGGTGCTCAGGAGCCCCAACTCAGCTGGAAGAGTCGCCGAGTGGAACATCGAACTGCAAGCATTTCAGCTAGAATTCAGCACAACCAGAGTCATCGAGGGGCCGCATTGGCAGATTTCATGGCAGAATGGACGGAGGCACCCGGCCTCGAAGCAGGTGAAGACCGATCACTCTCTCCGGAGAGCGAGGCACCGGACGGCTGGGTCATGTACTTTGACGGGGAATTCTCCCGACATGGCGCGGGGGCCGGCGCAGTGCTTGTATCCCCTACCCAGGACAAGCTCTATTACGCTGTGCAGCTGTTTCCAAAGACGGGAAAAGGTCTCCAACAACATAGCAGAGTATGAAGGCCTGATAGCCGGCCTGAGAGCCGAAGTCGCTTTGGGGGTAAAGCGCCTCATCATCAAGGGCGATTCACAACTCCTCATCAACTTCTCCAACAAGATATACGAGCCAAAGGACAAGCACATGGGAGCCTACCTCGCGGAGGTCCGCAGGATGGAGAAACAGTTCTGGGGGCTGGAGCTGCAGCATGTGCCTCGCGACACCAATCAAGAGGCGGATGACATCGCCAAGAGGGCGTCCAGGCGGCTGCCTCAGGAGCCTGGCGTCTTCGAAGAGCGACTCTTCAGGCCCTCAGCGGCACCTTCATTATCAAGCGCGGCGTAACCTCAGGAGGAGCTCCCCCAGCCACCTGCCTCGGGAGCCCCGGTCTGCGGCCCGGCCTCAGGAGCACGCCTGCTCCTGGCGTTGGAGCCTCAAGAAGGGTGCTGGATCACAGAGCTCAAGAGCTACTTGACCCGGGGGACCCTGCCGGAGAAGGAGGAGGAGGCGGAGCGTGTGGCTGACAAGCCACGGCCCATCTTGCATCAGGGATGGAGAGCTTTACCGGAAGCGGCCGAATGACGTGTCCCTACGTTGCATTTCGAGAGAGCAAGGGAAGGAATTGCTGGAAGACATACACGGCGGAGACTGCGGGCATCACTCATCATCGCGAAACCTCGTTGGCAAGGCGTTCCACAATGGGTTCTCTTGGCCTGACACTCAATGACGGCCTGTTGTTGGTAAAGGCTTGTGAGGCCTGCCAATTTCACGCCAAGCAGATCCATCAGCCGGCGGGATATCTGCAAACTATACCCCTCTCATGGCCATTCGCAGTTTGGGGGCTGGACCTTCTAGGCTCGTTCCCTCGGGCGCCAGGTGGCTATCGCTACCTCTACGTCGCCGTGGACAAGTTCACCAAGTGGGCTGAGGTGGAAGCTGTCTGCACCATCCCAGCGGGCTCTGCGGTCAAGTTCATCAGGGGCCTCATGAGCCGGTTTGGGGTGCCCAACCGCATCATCACCGACAACGGTTCACAGTTCACTAGCAATCTCTTCAAAACATACTGTGCTAACCTTGGAACGCAGATATGCTACGCTTCAGTGGCGCACCCCCGGAGTAACGACCAGGCCGAGCGAGCCAACGCGGAGGTTCTGAAGGGCCTCAAAACAAGGACCTTCAAGAAGAAGCTGGAGGCCTACGGCAGGGGCTGGCACGACGAGCTCCAGTCCGTGTTGTGGTCCATCCGCACAACCGCGGCCAAGCCGACTTGCGAGACCCCATTCTTCCTCGTCTACGGAGCAGAGGCCATCCTCCCTCACGAGGTCAGGCGACGCTCCGCACAGGTCCTGGCATTCGACGAGGCGCAGCAGGACGCCATGCGGGGGACGGATCTCGTGCTGGGGGAGGAACATCGTCGAGAGGCTGCGCTGCGAGCGGCAAGGTATCAACAGGTGCTGCGGCGATACCACTGCCACAACATCCGCCCCAGGACTCTTGAGGTAGGGGACCTCGTGCTCAGACGGGTCCTCTCCAGGGAAGGGCTACATAAGCTTTCTCCCATGTGGGACGGCCCGTTCAAGGTTGTTCATGTTTCCAGGCCCGGCTCGGCACGCTTGGAGACTCGGGAGGGGGTGCCCATCCCGAACGCGTGGAACATCCAGCATCTCCAGAAGTTCTACCCCTGAAGAAAGGCTCGGAGCCTGTGAAGAAGGCAAACGCCTGTGAAGCTCATTTTCCCGAGAAAGGCCCGGAGCCTGTGAAGAAGGCAAACACCTGTGAAGATCATTTTCCCGAGAAAGGCCCGGAGCCTGTGAAGAAGGCAAACGCCTGTGAAGCTCATTTTCCCGAGAAAGGTCCGGAGCCTCTGAAGAAGGAAAACGCCTGTGAAGCTCATTTCCCCGAGGAAAGCCCGGAGCCTATGAAGAAGGCCAACGTCTGTGAAGCTCGTTTCCCCAAGAAAGGCCCAGAGCCTGTGAAGAAGGCCAATGCCTGTGAAGCTCGCGGCCCATGACACTCTCACGTAATAATGAGTTGGGGCTGTACACGCCCCGGAGTCTCCGGAGAGCCACCCTCGGGCCTCGGGGGCTCCCGCCCACGCCCAGTGGCAGCACTTAGCTCCGCGCTGGCGAGAAGACGTCGAATACTAGATTAGGTGCCGGACGCGGCTTTTCATTTGCTTTCTACAGTTGGCTTGTTTGTTCCTATTTGAAGTTTTATTGAACTTGTTGTCGTCCTTGGCTTGTGATTCTTTGCCTTTTCCGCTCACTTGCCTTGATTTCTCTCGCACAAGTCTCGCGAGGGAGCAGCGCGGGCACCCACGCGAGTGTTTTCTGCCCCTGTCATTTGAAGCTTTCCTATCCAGGTCCACTACGGGAGCACCCCTCCCAGTCCGTGCCCCACGGGCATCGCGACGCGAACACAGGACCTGGGTCGGTCGCCTCCGCAGCCGAGGCCGGAAGCTACCCCTCCTGACTAATCATTGCAGGGCATGAAGCGTTCGATGAGGCCTCGGCCTCGGGAAGCGAAGACCAAGACAGGTCCCCCCGAGCTAAGTAATTCCTGCACGCAGGCATGCGGCACAAAAGCACAGCACGGGAATAGCGGAAACAACATAATAATTGATGGCAACAGTTCAGCACGCCCCCACGGGGCCCTACACTACTGTCTCTTTGCGCAGGGAAGGGAGAAAAACAAAATAGGCACGACTTGCTCGGCACCAACTTGCGGCGAAGGCTCGTACTGCCTCCGGAGCTCAGTCGGACTCCTCCTCGCGCTTCACCAAGGCTCGACGGCGGGCTGACCCGCTACCTCCCTCCAGGCGGGCGCGATGGCACAGAGGCTGGTCACGGCCACCGCTGGAGGAGCTGCTGTCCAAAGGAGAGTCGCCGAAGCTCGACGAGCCCCGAGCGCCGCGACCACGCGCCTGCTGTCATCTCCATCCCGGCCATCGCCGGGGCTGGGTACATGGCCGCGGTCATCGTCTCCCGGGCAGCACCCGGCACGGCGACCGTCTTCTCCGAACACCCTCATGTAGAGGGTGGCGTTGCCATCGAACTTGAAGTGCAGGGTGCACCGCCGGCCAGGGCCTTGGCAAACGCGTTACCGGCCGCGGGTCGTGGCAACATTCTCGGCGGCAGAGACCTCGGGGAAGCCCAGGAGGCCCTGCTGCAACAACCGTCAGCCTGAAGCCAGAGACCGCCCGGAGCGCCGGCCGGAAGTTCGCCCACAAAGAAGCGGGGAAGCGGGAGCCAGGTGCTGGTCGGCTCCACCGACCACACAACAAACTCCGGCTGCACCTCCGCTGAGTGGAAGCGCGGCCTAGGGGGCCGCGCGGTCACGACGCGCCCCCGGTCGACAACCTGGCGCCCATCGCCACGCAAAGGGTCGCCTCCACGACCGCGAGAAGCCAGTACGCGAGCCACAGGATGCTTGCGAGGACGGCCTCGGCCGCGCTTGGCCGGGGGAGTGTCAGGCCCTACCTGGCGGGCCTTCCCCTTCTCCGCGGCCGAGAACCTCTTCGACGGAGCCATGGAGAAGAAGGAGTAGCAAAAAGGGATGGACCGGAAAGGCTTGCGCCGTTCTGTACTTATAGCAGGAGGAGACCAAGCGTCGGCCTCCACGATCAGAGGTAATCATGACCCATTTCTGCGTGCAGGGACTTGTCAAGTCATGCAGTTGCCGAGGGATCGTGGGGAAGCGAAGAAGCCCACGACCGATCAATCGCCACGCGGCGCCCAAGGCCGCATGCTGTTGGGCCCCGCGGCGCTTCGCACTTGCCCCTTCGCTCTCTACTAAGCCAAGTCCGGGCACGCCTTGGGCCCGGGGGCTACTGTCGGCGTTCTAGGAACGGGGGTCCCTAGACTTGCCTGCCTGCGGCCTGCGGCGTGGCTCAAGTGGGGGCCTAGCACGACCTAGCTTCATCAGCTCAAGCTCAGGACCCTCGCGAGGGGCCAAGCCTCGCGGGGCGGACGACAGGAACCTTCCTCGGGAGCAGCCTCGTCAGGCAGGCTCGCGAGGAGGCGGAGAGATCAAGGCGGAGTACCTCACAAGGGTGCCCCGTGATGCAAGCCACGACGATCGAGACCAGGCGGGCACCAGCCTGCGCAGTGTCCTCATTTCCCCTTTGGTGCAAAGGAGGCAAGCACAGGCCAAGGCATCAGGCAAGGGTTACCGCTTTGGTGCAACAAGACCAAGACCAGCAGAGGGGCAGGAAGGAGGTCATCGTGGAGCCCAGGACGGCGTCACGGTTAGAGCCTTTTGTTGGGGAACGCAGTAATTTCAAAAAATTTCCTACGATCACGCAAGACCATGGTGATGGCATAGCAACGAGAGGGAAGAGTGTCTGTCCACGCACTCGTGAGACCGAAGCGGAAGCGTTATAACAACGCTGTTGATGTAGTCGTGCGTCTTCACGATCCGACCGATCCAAGCACCGAACGTCACGGCACCTCCGAGTTCTCGCACACGCTCAGCTCGATGACGATCCCGGACTCCGATCCAAAGTGTCGGGATGAGTTCCACAAGCACGACGGCGTGGTGACGATGTTGATGCTCCACCGACGCAGGGCTTCGCCTAAGCTCCGCGACGATATGACTTCTCCGTCTGGGGCTTCGCCTAAGCTCTCACGACGATATGACCGAAGTGGAATATGGTGGAAGGGGCACCGCACACGGCTAAGGAAAGATCCGTAGATCAACTTGTGTGTGTCAAGGTGCCCCTGCCCCCGTATATAAAGGAGGCAAGGGGAGGTGGCCGGCCCTAGGGGAGGCGCACAGAGGAGTCCTACTCCCACCGAGTAGGACTCCTCTCCTAGTTGGACTAGGATTGGAGGAGGGAGAAGGGGGAAGGCGCCGCCCCTTCCTTGTCCTATTCGGACTAGAGGGGGGGGGTGCAGCCCACCATGGGCTGCCCGTGCGCTTCTCCGATGGCCCATTAAGCCCCATTTACAACCCCGGGGGTTCCGGTAACCTCCCTGCATCTCAGAAAATCCCGATTTCACCCTAACACTTCCGATGTCCAAATGTAGGCTTCCAATATATCAATCTTTATGTCTCGACCATTTCGAGACTCGTCATGTCCGTGATCACATCCGGGACTCCGAACAAACTTCGGTGCATCAATACTTATAAACTCATAATGAACTGTCATCGAAGCGTTAAGCGTCACGGACCCTACGGGTTCGAGAACTATGTAGACATGACCTAGAACCATTCTCGGTCAATAACCAATAGCGGAACCTGGATGCCCATATTGGTTCCTACATATTCTACGAAGATCTTTTATCGGTCAAACCGCATAACGACATCGTTGTTCCCTTTGTCATCGGTATGTTACTTACCCGAGATTCGATCGTCGGTATCCAATACCTAGTTCAATCTCGTTACCGGTAAGTCTCTTTACTCGCTCCGTAATACATCATCTCACAACTAACTCATTAGTTGTAATGCTTGCAAGGCTTAAGTGATGTGCATTACCGAGAAGGCACGGAGATACCTCTCCGACAATCGGAGTGACAAAACCTAATCTCGAAATCGCCAACCCAACAAGTACCTTTGGAGACACCGTAGTACTCCTTTATAATCACCCGCCACGTTGTGACGTTTGGTAGTACCCAAAGTGTTCCTCCGTAAACGGAGTTGCATAATCTCATAGTTTATAGGAACATGTATGGGTCATGAAGAAAGCATTAACATACTAAACGATCAAGTGTTAAGCTAACGGAATGGGTCATGTCAATCAGATCATTCTACTAATGATGTGACCTTGTTAATCAAATAACAACTCCTTGTTCATGGTTAGGAAACATAACCATCTTTGATTAACAAGCTAGTCAAGTAGAGGCATACTAGTGACATACTGTTTGTCTATATATTCACACATGTATTATGTTTCCGGTTAATACAATTCTAGCATGAATAATAAACATTTATCATGATATAAGGAAATAAATAATAACTTTATTATTGCCTCTAGGGCATATTTCCTTCAGTCTCCCACTTGCACTAGAGTCAATAATCTAGATTACAAAGTAATGATCCTAACACCCATGGAGTCTTGGTGCTGATCATGTTTTGCTCGTGGAAGAGGCTTAGTCAACGGGTCTCGCAACATTCAGATCCGTATGTATTTTGCAAATCTCTATGTCTCCCACTTGGACTTGGTCCCGAATGGAATTGAAGCGTCTCTTGATGTGCTTGGTCCTCTTGTGAAATCTGGATTCCTTTGCCAAGGCAATTGCACCAGTATTGTCACAGAAGATCTTCATCGGTCCCGATGCACTAGGTATGACACCTAGATCGGAAATGAACTCTTTCATCCGCATCCTTCATTTGCTGCTTCCGAAGCAGCTATGTACTCCGCTTCACATGTAGATCCCGCCACGGCGCTTTGTTTAGAACTGCACCAACCGACAGCTCCACCGCTTAATAAAAACACGTATCCGGTTTGCGATTTAGAATCGTCGGATCGATGTCAAAGCTTCGTCGGCGTAACCATTTACGACTAGCTCTTTGTCACCTCCATATACGAGAAACATATCCTTAGTCCTTTTCGTATTTCAGGATGTTCTTGACCGCTGTCCGGTGATCCATTCTGGATTACTTTGGTACCTTCCTGCCAAGCTTATGGCTAAGCATACGTCAGTCCGTACACAGCATTGCATACATGATAGAGCCTATGGCTGAAGCATAGGGAACATCTTTCATTTTCTCTCTATCTTCTCATTGTGGTCGGGCATTGAGTCTTACTCAATCTTATACCTTGCAACACAGGCAAAAACCTTTCTTTGCTCGATCCATTTTGAACTTTTTCAAAATTTTATCAAGGTATGTGCTTTGTGAAAGTCCAATTAAGCGTCTTGATCTATCTCTATAGATCTTGATGCCCAATATGTAAGCAGCTTCACCGAGGTCTTTCATTGAAAAACTTTTATTCAAGTATCCTTTTATGCCATCCAGAAATTCTATATCATTTCCAATTAATAATATGGCGTCCACATATAATATCGTAAATGCTACAGAGCTCCCACTCACTTTCTTGTAAATACAAAGCTTCTCCAAAAGTCTGTATAAACCCATATGCTTTGATCACACTATCAAAGCGCTTATTCCAACTCCGAGAGGCTTGCACTGCACCATAAATTGATCGTTGGAGCTTGCACACTTTGTTAGCACCTTTTGGATCGACAAAACCTTCTGGTTGCATCATATACAACTCTTCTTCTAGAAATCCATTCAAGAATGCAGTTTTTACATCCATTTGCCAAATTTCATAATCATAAAATGCGGCAATTGCTAACATGATTCGGACAGACTTAAGCATCGCTTCTGGTGAGAAAGTCTCATCGTAGTCAACCCCTTGAACTTGTCGAAAACCTTTCGCAACAAGTCGAGCTTTGTAGACGGTTACATTACCATCGGCCTTCTTCTTCTTAAAGATCCATTTATTTTCAATGGCTTGCCGATCATCGGCAAGTCAACCAAAGTCCAAACTTTGTTCTCATACATGGATCCCATCTCAGATTTCATGGCTTCCGGCCATTTCGCGAATCTGGGCTCACCATCGCTTCTTCATAGTTTGTAGGTTCGCCATGGTCAAGTAACATGACTTCCAGTAATAGGATTACCGTACCACTCTGGTGCGTATTTTATTCTGGTCGACCCACGAGGTTCAAGAGTAACTTGATCTCAAGCTTCATGATCATCATCATTAGTTTCGTCACTAATTGGTGTAGTTGTCACAGAACCATTTCTTGTGATGAACTACTTTCCAATAAGGGAGCAGATACAGTTATCTCATCAAGTTCTACTTTCCTCCCACTCACTTCTTTCGAGAGAAACTCTTTCTCTAGAAAGGATCCGAATTTAGCAACGAAAATCTTGCCTTCAGATCTGTGATAGAAGGTGTACCCAACAGTTTCCTTTGGGTATCCTATGAAGACACATTTTTCCGATTTGGGTTCGAGCTTATCTGGTTGAAGTTTCTTCACATAAGCATCGCAGCCCCAAACTTTAAGAAACGACAACTTTGGTTTCTTACCAAACCACAATTCATAAGGCGTCGTCTCAACGGATTTTGACGGTGTCCTATTTAACGTGAATGCGGCCGTCTCTAAAGCATAACCCCAAACGATAGCGGTAAATCGGAAATAGACATCATAGATCGCACCATATCTAGTAAAGTACGATTCTGACGTTCGGACACACCATTTCTCCGTGGTGTTCCGGGTGGAGTGAGTTGCTAAACTATTCCACTTTGTTTCAAATGTAAACCAAACTCGTAACTCAAATATTCACCTCCACGATCAGATCGTAGAAACTTTATTTTCTTGTTACGATGATTTTCCACTTCACTCTGAAATTCTTTGAACTTTTCAAATGTTTCAGATTTGTGTTTCATTAAGTAGATATATCCATATCTGCTCAAATCATCTGTGAAGGTGAGAAAATAACGATACCCGCGTGCCTCAACATTCATTGGACCACAAACATCGGTATGTATGATTTCCAACAAATCGAGTTGCACGCTCCATAGTTCCGAGAACGGCGTTTTGGTCATCTTGCCCATGAGGCACGGTTACGCAAGTACCAAGTGATTCATAATCAAGTGATTCCGAAGCCCATCAAGATGGAGTTTCTTCATGCGTTTACACCGATATGACCTAAACGGCGATTGCCACAAATAAGTTGCACTATCATTATCAACTCTGCATCTTTTGGCTTCAACATTATGAATATGTGTATCACTACCGAGATTTAACAAGAATAGACCTTTCTTCAAGGGTGCATGACCATAAAAGATATTATTCATATAAATAGAACAACCATTATTCTCTCGATTTAAATGAATAACCGTCTCGCATTAAACAAGATCCAGATATAATGTTCATGCTCAACGCGGCACCAAATAACAATTATTTAGGTCTAAAACTAATCCCGAAGGTAGATGTAGAGGTAGCGTGCCGACCGCGATCACATTGACTTTGGAACCATTTCCCGCAGCGCGCCGTCACCTCGTCCTTTGCGGTGCTCGACTATTCCGTAGTCCCCTGCTTC
This sequence comes from Aegilops bicornis, assembly GCA_021605145.1. Taxonomy (NCBI): domain Eukaryota; kingdom Viridiplantae; phylum Streptophyta; class Magnoliopsida; order Poales; family Poaceae; genus Aegilops; species Aegilops bicornis. Next base: position 627,232,854 of record CM038670.1, read on the forward strand.
GAGTTGCAAATATTAGCAACAGAACCAAAGATCAAATACCCGTGTGCTACTACGAGCTCTAGTAAGGTACACATCAATAACATGTATATCACATATACCTTTGTTCACCTTGCCATCCTTTTTATCCGCCAAATACTTGGGGCAGTTCCGCTTCCAAAGGTCCGGCTTGCGGTAAAACACTTTCGATTTTAGGCTTAGGTCCGGACTTGGGTTTCTTCTCTTGATCGGCAACTTTCTTGCTGTTCTTTTGAAGTTTCCTTCTTCTTCCCTTTGCCCTTTTCTTGAAACTAGTGGTCTTGTTGACCATCAACACTTGATGCTCCTTTTGATTTCTACCTCCGCAGCTTTTAGCATCGCGAAGAGCTCGTGAATTGTCTTAGTCATCCCTTGCATATTATAGTTCATCACGAAGCTCTTGTAGCTTGGTGGCGATGATTGGAGAATTACATCAATGACACTATCATCCGGAAGATTAACTCCCGGCTGAATTAAGTGATTGTTATACCCGGACATTTTGAGTATGTGCTCAATGAGAACTATTCTCCTCCATCTTGCAGCTATAGAACTTATTGGAGACTTCATATCTCTCAATCCGGGCATTTGCTTGAAATATTAACTTCAACTCCTGGAACATCTCATATGCTCCATGACGTTCAAAACATCGTTGAAGACCGGTTCTAAGCCGTAGCATGGCACAATCGAACTATAGAGTAGTCATCACTCTGCTTTGCGGACGTTCATAACTTCGCTCAAGATCTGCAAAGAACTGTCACCCAGCGGTGCTTCCAGGGCGTAATTTTTACGTGCAGCAATGAGGATAATCCTCAAATTACGGACCCGATCCGTGTAATTGCTACCATCATCTTTCAACTTTGCTTTCTCAAGGAACGCATTAAAATTCAACGGAACAACAAAGACGAGCCATCTATCTACATCAAACATAGACAAGCAAAATACTATCAGGTACTAAGTTCATGATAATTTTTTTAGTTTGATTAATCATATTAAAAACTCCCACTTAGACAGACATCTCTCTAGTCATCTAAGTGATCACGTGATCCATATCAACTAAACCGTGTCCGATCATCACGTGAGACGGAGTAGTTTCAACGGTGAACATCACTATGTTGATCATATCTACTATATGATTCACGTTCGACCTTTCGGTCTCCGTGTTCCGAGGCCATATCTGTTATATGCTAGGCTCGTCAAGTTTAACTTTGAGTATTCAGCGTGTGCAACTGTTTTGCACCGTTGTAGATGGACGTAGAACTTATCACACCCGATCATCACGTGGTGTCCGGGTACTACGAACTTTGGCAACGGTGCATACTCGAGAGAACACTTCTTGATAATTTTAGTGAGAGATCATCTTATAATGCTACCGTCAATCAAAGCAAGATAAGATGCATAAAGGATAAACATCACATGCAATCAATATAAGTGATATGATATGGTCATCATCATCTTGTGCTTGTGATCTCCATCGCCGGCACCGTCATGATCACCATCGCCACCGGTAGCGACACCTTGATCTCCATCGTAGCATCGTTGTCGTCTCGCCAATCTTATGCTTCCACGACTATCACTACCGTTTAGTAATAAAGTAAAGCATTACATCGCGATTGCATTGCATACAATAAAGCGACAACCATATGGCTCCTACCGATTGCCGATAACTCGGTTACAAAACATGATCATCTCATACAATAAAATATAGCATCACGTCTTGACCATATCACATCACAACATGCCCTGCAAAAACAAGTTAGACGTCCTCTACTTTGTTGTTGCAAGTTTTACGTGGCTGCTACGGGCTGAGCAAGAACCGTTCTTACCTACGCATCAAAACCACAACGATAGTTTGTCAAATAGACTCCGTTTAACCTTCTCAAGGACCGGCGTAGCCATACTCGGTTCAACTAAAGTTGGAGAGACAGTCTTCCGCAAGCCATCTATGTGCAAAGCACGTCGAGGGAACGGTCTCGCGTAAGCGTCTGGCGTAAGGTTGGTCCGGATCGTCTCGTCCAACAATGCCGCTGAACCAAAGTATGACATGCTTTGGTAGGCGGTATGACTTGTATCGTCCACAACTCACTTGTGTTCTACTCGTGCATATGACATCAACGCATAAAACCAGGCTCGGATGCCCTTTGTTGGGGAACGCAGTAATTTCAAAAATTTTCCTACGATCACGCCAAGACCATGGTGATGGCATAGCAACGAGAGGGAAGAGTGTCTGTCCACGTACCTCGTGAGACCGAAGCGGAAGCGTTATAACAACGCGGTTGATGTAGTCGTCGTCTTCACGATCCGACCGATCCAAGCACCGAACGTCACGGCACCTCCGAGTTCTGCACATCGTTCAGCTCGATGGCGATCCCGGACTCCGATCCAGCAAAGTGTCGGGGATGAGTTCCGTCGGACGACGGCGTGGTGACGATGTTGATGCTCCACCGGCGCAGGGCTTCGCCCTAAGCTCATGACGATATGACTTCTCCGGTCAGGGCTTCGCCTAAGCTCTCTGACGATATGACCGAAGTGGAATATGGTGGAAGGGGCACCGCTGCGGCTAAGGAAAGATCCGTAGATCAACTTGTGTGTCAAGGGTGCCCCCTGCCCATATATAAAGGAGGCAAGGGGAGGTGGCCGGCCCTAGGGGAGGCGCACCAGGAGAGTCCTACTCCCCGGGAGTAGGACTCCCCTCTCCTAGTTGGACTAGGATTGGAGGAGGAGAAGGGGAAGGCCCCGCCCCCCCCCCCTTCCTTGTCCTATTCGGACTAGAGGGGGGAGGGGGGCGTGCAGCCCACCATGGGCTGCCCTTCCTCTTCTCCTATGGCCCATTAAGGCCCATTGACCTCCCGGGGGGTTCCGGTAACCTCCCGGTACTCGATAAAATCCGATTTCACCGGAACACTTCCGATGTCCAAATGTAGGCTTCCAATATATCAATCTTTATGTCTCGACCATTTCGAGACTCCTCGTCATGTCCGTGATCACATCCGGGACTCGAACAAACTTCGGTGCATCAATACTTATAAACTCATAATGAACATCGCCGAAGCGTTAAGCGTGCGGACCCTACGGGTTCGAGAACTATGTAGACATGACCTAGAACCATTCTCGGTCAATAACCAATAGCGGAACCTGGATGCCCATATTGGTTCCTACATATTCTCTGAAGATCTTTTATCTGTCAAACCGCATAACGTCATACGTTGTTCCCTTTGTCATCGGTATGTTACTTGCCCGAGATTCGATCGTAGGTATCCAATACCTAGTTCAATCTCGTTACCGGTAAGTCTCTTAACTCGTTCCGTAATACATCATCTCACAACTAACTCATTAGTAGTAATGCTTGCAAGGCATAAGTGATTTGCATTACCGAGAAGGCACTGGAGATACCTCTCCGAGCAATCGGAGTGACAAAACCTAATCTCGAAATACGCCAACCCAACAAGTACCTTTGGAGACACCTGTAGTACTCCTTTATAATCACCCGATTACGTTGTGACGTTTGGTAGTACCCAAAGTGTTCCTCCGATGGCAGGAGTTGCATAATCTCATAGTTTATAGGAACATGTATGGGTCATGAAGAAAGCATTAACATACTAAGCGATCAAGTGTTAAGCTAACGGAATGGGTCATGTCAATCAGATCATTCTACTAATGATGTGACCTTGTTAATCAAATAACAACTCCTTGTTCATGGTTAGGAAACATAACCATCTTTGATTAACAAGCTAGTCAAGTAGAGGCATACTAGTGACATACTGTTTGTCTATATATTCACACATGTATTATGTTTAGGTTAATACAATTCTAGCATGAATAATAAACATTTATCATGATATAAGGAAATAAATAATAACTTTATTATTGCCTCTAGGGCATATTTCCTTCACCTTTGGCAGCCGAAGACCAAGTTTAGTCAGGATAAGTGTACTAGATGTTCCCCTTCAAAATGGCCAATTTTTGGCGCCCTTCCCGCTCATTATTTCGGAAGAGGCCCAGGGCCTCCCTATATAAATAGGACTAGCCACCACAGAGAGACGGGACAGAAAAAAGGGAGGACCGACCAAGGAGAGAGAGAGAGAGAAGCGACTGGACTCACCCTAGCAGTCCATCGCGCTAGCTCAAGAACAACCCCTCGCGAGGCTGTTCTTCCTTTGTACTGTTCTTCATCAGCCCAGAGGCAATCCACCACACCACACACTCGAGTAGGGTATTACACCACAACGGTGGCCCGAACCAGTATAAACCTTGTGTCTCTTGTGTTGTTCATCGTTCCTAGTTTAGACCCCTTGCAAACCATTAACGTGTGAGCTGGTAGGGAAAAGATCTTCGCGCGCACCCCAGTGTTCAAACCTCAAGGGTCTACCAGAACCCGAAATCTGACAGCTTATAGTGACGTGTATTACCGAGAGGGCTTAGAGATACCTCTCCGACAATCGGAGTGACAAATCCTAATCCCGATCTATGCCAACTCAACAAACACCATGGGAGATACCTGTATAGCACCTTTATAATCACCCAGTTACGTTGTGACGTTTGGTAGCACACAAAGTGTTCCTCCGGTATTCGGGAGTTGCATAATCTCATAGTCATAGGAACATGTATAAGTAATGAAGAAAGCAATAGCAACATACTAAACGATCAAGTGCTAAGCTAACGGAATGGGTCAAGTCAATCACATCATTCCCTAATGATGTGATCCCGTTTATCAAATGACAACTCATGTCTATGGCTAGGAAACTTAACCATCTTTGATTAACGAGCTAGTCAAGTAGAGGCATACTAGTGACACTCTATTTGTCTATGTATTCACACATGTACTAAGTTTTCCGGTTGATACAATTCTAGCATGAATAATAAACATTTATCATGATATAAGGAAATATATAAATAACATTTTTATTATTGCCTCTAGGGCATATTTCCTTCACCAGCTGTCAGCCTCTCCACGTACAGGACTCTTCCGATGGTAGTCGTTCCTTGACCACATTGACCACGCCGCGCCGAGAACACCAAGTAGGTGGATGATGGCGAGGCCTAGGAAGGGGACGACGCGGAGCCGGGGAAGACGCGGCAGTGGATGCCCACGCGGAGAGGAGATGAGGGTTGACGGGTTCAGCTGTGGTGTGAGGCTGCTGTCGTCGCAGAATAACAGGGGTTGTGGGTGAGTAGTGGGATGGCCTGTCCAGAGGTTGGAGTAGGGTGGGACGGTCAGGCCTACGCGGCAGCAGAGCCGACCACTGGAGGCAGGAGCAGGCGGCACGACCGGCGCTAGTTTGGGCAGCTGGAGCAAGAAGACCAGAGGTTGAAGAAGCACTACGGCCGTTGGATGGACATCGTATGGTCACCAGAGCTAGAATCATTCATATTGACTAAGTTGACAAAGTCCTCCGTCCGCGTCAACTTAGTAGGCCCACAAGTCAGCCTCCACTATGGTGGGTCCCAGCTAGCAGGGGGAGTATTCATTTTTTTGTGCGTAATAAGGAGGCGCTTCCTTGCGTGCGAAGACACAGCTGGTGGGTCCGAGCTGTCAGCGAGGGGAACGTTTTTTTCGTGAAATACAGAGGCCCTTCCGGTGGGTCCCAGCTGTCAGGTAGAGGAATCATTTTTTTGCGCATAATAAGGATGCATTTCCTTGCGTGCAGCCAAGGACCTAGCTGTCAGCCTCTCCACGTACAGTGGACATCCGATGGATGTCATTCGTTGACCATGTTGACCACGCCGCGACGAGAGCACCACGGCGGTGGACGACGGCGAGGCCTAGGAAGGGAACGACATGGAGCCAGGGAAGACTGGCAGTTGTTTCCCACACGGAGGGGAGTACGAGGGTTTACTAGTTCGTCTGCCGTTGCCGGAGAGTAACATCAGGTGTGGGTGAGTAGAGGGATGGCTAGGCAAGCGATGGGAGTATGGTGGGTCGGTGAGGCCTGCGCGGCAGCACAGCCATCCGCGGGAGGAGGAAGCAGGCAGTCCCGCCGGCGCTTGTTTGAGCAGTTGGAGCAGGAATAAAAGAGTTTTGAAGAAGCACGACAGCCATTGGATGGACATCCAACAGTCACTGCTCTTGTGTGTTGACTAAGTTGACACGGCGTTGCGTGTGCATCAACCTTTTTTTAGGAAAGCGTATGCGTCAACCTATAGTAGGCTCATAAGTTAGCCTCAAATATGTGGAAAACAGCATACAACCCATCTGCCATTATTTATAATAATTTACAGCCCATTTGCTAATTCTTAAGGATATTTTTGGATCCCATCTTATTTTTGTTAGCATTACAGCCCATATTGTGGCCACGGTTAAAAACTATACAAAATTTTGCATATTTCAGTGCGGTCAATTGTTTTCAATCCCGAAATTTTGAATCACACTCAAACTAATTTGAAATCCAAATAATTGTCCACGCATAAAAACCAATGAAATTTAAAACCTTGAAATGAAAAAAATGAAACTAATTCCCGGTTTGATGTGTTTTAGAAATGCACAGCCCATTTCTCATTACTGATATCCCATTTTATGGGCAAGCCAAATGAAACTCTCCTCATCTTGAAAGATTTGTAGCCCAGTAGGGCTGACAAAGCAAGGAGGCCTCGGTTGGGTATTTCTTTCAAGAAATAGAACCGGGGTAGGCATTTTCAGTAAAAAAATAACTGGGCTCATGATGTGGTAAACATAAATGAAACAATGGCTAGATGGGCCACAGCGCCCGCACAACCCCGTTGTTACCCTGATCCGTCTCTAAAACTAGTATAAATAACAACTCCTTGTTCCTAAAAAAAGTAAATAACAAGCTACTTGCGACCTCTTTGGGTCCCACAGTGTCAGCCGCTCGTTGTGTAATTCTCTCGTTTATTGACTACGTTGACAATGGCATGGGCTCCAGATGTCCAACCATTAGGAGGAACCATTTCTTGGCTTGTAATAACAAGGCACTTGCTTGCGTACTGCCATGACCCTGGTGGGTCCCTACTGTCATCCTCTCCACGCATAGTCATCTCCTTGTTCCTCTCGGTTGTTGATGACGTTGACAATGCAAGAGGGCTGCGCACCGCGTACGGCGAGCTAAGCGAGGCGGAGGACGACGGCGAGGCCTCAGACGGAATGAACAGGAGACGTGGAAGATGCGCTGGTACAGTCGCAGGCTGAGGGGAGTACGAGGGTTGACCGATTCGGGTGCGGGTGCGTGTTGGGGCTGACATCGCTGGAGAATAACAAGACGTGTGGGGGAATAGAGGGAGGGACTGGCCAACGTTGGAGGGTACGATAGGGCGGAGGAGGTGCAGCCAGCCGTGGGAGACAGGAGCAGGCAGAACCGACGGGGTGGTTTGGTTTGGGCGGCTGGAGGAAGAAGACAAGAGATAGAAGATACATGACAGATGTTGGATGTCAATCCAATAGCTGGTAGGCTGAATCGTTTGTTGCCTAGCTAGTAAGTCGACACCACCTTGGATAGGCTCTTTCCTCGTGGGTCCCAAATGTCAGAATCCAAATCTCTCATGGTCATGCAGCTTTTATTATGAAAATTTATAGCCCATTTGGTGTGCTAGTTCAAAATATGTTTGTGGGTGCTGGTGGGGGCTAATCACTTGGGTTCTGTAATGCACAGTGAGCTCAAGCAGCCGGCGAGAGTGATGTTACTTCCCTTGGTTGAGATTTGTTACAATATTTCACTCTTAATTAAACGAATGGCAAGCCATTTGCCTTGTTTCAAAGAAAATATGACAGTCACAACCGAGTTGAAAAGGGCAACAACATCTAACTCCAGCTTACAAACTGTACAAAAGCATGACGGTTAATTGTTCACGAGTTTTAGACAAAACCCATATTGAAAAGGGCAACAACATCTAACTCCAGCACTGTTTTCGGCAGTCACGGTCAAATGGATCAGTCAGGTCCATAGAATGAACATCCTGGGTCGTAAAATTTACTGGATTATGACCTCAAGATGTTGTAAATAGAAGCCCGGCACGTTCATAAGCTCTTTTGTCCACCTGAAACTCCTTTTTTGCTCTTTGACATACCCATTCGTCAAAACCATGCTGCTGATGAAGTTAAGCCTGATGGACAATAGTAACCTCGCATTTAGCAGGAAGAATGTGACAAATCTAGTGTTTGCATGGTTGGCTACATATCGTTCTAGCGTTATTGTCTTCAATCGAATGTCGTGAGCAATGAGAAAATCCAGGTGCTTAAGAATCCATCGGTTGGTTATAACTTTCTTATCCCGTCATGTTTCCTCAATAGACATGAAGATTGAAAACAAATTAAGGTCTAAAAAAGAGTGTCGAAAGAGCAACAGCTGGATGGTTAATTCTAGTACACTATGTGTGGGCTTCCATTGTGCGTGAAATTATCACCTTTATATACAACTTCTCCAAACATGGAAAGCATTGCAGCAAGCCAATAATCTTGTTCAGATCAAAACTATTCATTTGGATATATAAGATCTTGACAGAATCCAGCACCATTGATAGGCTATGCATGGAGAAACTCTTCATTGAGCATAGAACGTAATATTAGTACAAAATGTGTACTCCAAGATGATATAGAACTTATGCCCAGAAATTTAAAATACGGCTTATGGTTACAAGTGTAGATGATAATATACACCACCTGAATAACTGTGGAGCCAAACACCATCTTGAAATGAGCACAGAGATCATGTATTACACCAAAGGTCTCCAGTTTAGGCGCAGAAACGATGGTTATTTGCGACGGTGAATAACTAGAATCAAGGATCAACCATTGAAGTGAAGGGGCATCTTGGATGGTGAGTTGCCTTCCATCAATAGTAATTCAAATTCTTACAAGGTTAGGTGACTTTATTTCGAGACAACCGATTGTAACTGTGAAAACAAGCACCAAGCACTCCAGGGCAGGGCAACTGGAGTGGATGATGTTGTGCAATGAGGCCTCCGATACAAACCCACACAAGTGAAAGTTTTTTGAGAAATGGGAGTCAAAGTTTAGTACCAGATTATCTGGTAAGTAGCAGAGCACAAAGGTGGCGGTGTGGAGAGAGTTGGAAAACCGCAAGATGGACATTGGTGTTGAGGGCACATGTACATGGCGTTCGGTATCTGGTAGGTGATTTCCTAGGGAATAGTAGAACTCAAGCAGCTGTAGTTCTGTGAATTCAGGGATTCCAGCCAGGCGTCCACCATGCAGGGCATGGTATACTTGTTCAGGTAGCATGATGGGATGCAGAGGCTTTGAACGGATACCTAGTGGGAGGAGATGATGGCTCTGGGGAGTTCAAAATCATTAAAGATAGATAGTTGGCGATAGTCGAGATTAAGGCGTATGCCATACCAGATTGAGACGACTTGGGTGCGGCAGCAATCCTTGGTGGGGAGAAGCGAGATGATCTCCCCAAGGATGGCGTCCGAGAGATCGCTGATGCGGTCCACCCGAGATTCTACGGGTTTCTGGGATCCGGTGGGGGCGGGCTCGCCGCTTCTCCCCGCACTGCAGGGTGCAGGATCTACAACAGGCGTCGCATCTGGTGGGAGCCTCATTTTCTTGGCACTGGGGTCAGCCGACTCCATTTTCCTTGAGGGCATCACGCCGAGCTCACGAATGTGAGCAGAGTAACGAATGATGAGCCTAGTTATAGTGCGAGTGAAGAAGAAGGGGAGCTTCGGTTTTCCTGTAGTAGTGAGGAAGAAGGGGAGATGGGGTTTTCTGTAGGAGTGAGGTGAGGAATTTGGTAGTACGAGTGGAGTGAGCTGACGTGAGGTGGGTGGGAGTGAGGAGGAAGAAGAGCACCCACGTTTTTTTGGGGCGGTGTGCTGGGTAGTGCCTCTCATTAAGTAAATATATGGGCTTTTGAATTGATTTTATTATTTACTAGGGTGGATGGGCTGTTTTGTCTTCGGCCTAGAGAAACAATTACTACTAGTATAGTGGAGACACTCTACAGCTACCCAGAAAAACAATTACTACTTGTATAGCGGATACACTACTGCTTTTGGCTCCTCTGAGATCATTGAAACGTCTCCCTCTACTGAATGCCATTTTACTTTTGTTCACTGACATGCCAGCCATGCAGCACGCGGGCCCAAATGTCATCCACCAAATTAGAAGGCAGTATGCAGGCGGAGAGTCACCCCGGTCATAGTCTTGGCGATGTGAGCCGTCAGATCACAAAACGCCACCTCCCTTGATCTAAGTTTGACGGATGAAGCAACCATCATTTCACTCTTCGCTGAATCCCCTTCTCCCTCACCGTTTTCAAGAAATCCAACACTCGCATCTGCCATTGTTCTTCTCTCCCAATGAAGGGAAGGTAAGAGGATCCATGATGTTGGTATATTTTCGTTCAAAAAAAGTACTTCTGCAAAGTAGTAACCGATCCTCACTCTCTTTTTTGTTTCATTGTCATCGCGATTGTGTTTTCCCTTCAGTGGTCTCCCAGTATTTGTCAGTTTCATGATGGACCAAGGAGAACCAGGCAAAGATCTGTCGATGTTGGACCAGAAGCGGGAGGCTGATCCCCATGAGATAGAGAGCTCTAAGAAGATGGAGGCAGCCACCGAGCCGACCCCAGATATGCTGACAGCCACTTCTGAGATGGTCAACGCCCCGTTTGAGGTTACAACCTCCGTGGCCCTGCAGGAGCAGTTTTCCCCCGTCGAGGATGTGTCCCCCCCCCCCCCCCACTGAGCTGCCCGAGGTGATTTTCTTCTTTGCCAAACTCGATTATGGTTTTTCATCTAAGTACGTGGTGATAAATAATGCAAAATTTTATTAGCTTCGATACCATGATACCTTCTCTGTCATGCATATTTCTGACTCTACATAGTGGTTTAAATAACTTGTGTTTCTTATATTGGAAAGTAATTCAGAATTTGTTTTTGTTTCAATTAGAGCCTTGATGCAGACAAGGGTTGTGTGGTTGTACATGGCACTCGCTATGAGGCGGATGACCTGAATATATGCACTGGGAAAATAGAGTTCTTAGGCTGTTGGATCCTGGAAGCCATTTGCACTTATACAAATGTCGAGATGTATTCCAGCCTCACTATTGTCAGGCGTGTTGTCTAGGGTGTACTGATGTCTGCTAGAACTATGCCGGTATTTCCCCAAAGAGGAAGGGATGATGCAGTATAGCGATGGTAGGTATTTCCCTAGGTGATGAGACCAAGGTTATCGAACTAGTAGGAGAGCCTCCTCACACCAGGTAAACAACACCTAAACACAAATAACAAATACTCACAACCGACGTGTTAAAGGGGTTGTCAATCCATTTCGGGTACGGCGCCTCAAGTTAGGCGAATAACGTGAGGTAAAAGTGGTAGATAGGATAAACAGATCGCGGAACAAATAAATTGCAGCAAGGTATTTTTGTATTTTTGGTTTAGTAGATCTGAAAAGAAATGCAAGGGAAAATAGATCACAAAGGCAAATATGATGAAAAGAGACCCGGGGGCCATAGGTTTCACTAGTGGCTTCTCTCGAGAAAAATAGCAAACGGTGGGAAAACAATTATTGTTGGGCAATTGAACTTCAAATAATCATGACGATATCCAGGCATTGATCATTATATAGGCATCACGTCCAAGATTAGTAGACCAACTCCTGCCTGCTTCTACTACCATTACTCCACACATCGACCGCTATCCAGCATGCATCTAGTGTATTAAGTTCATTAGAAAACGGAGTAATGCAATAAGAATTATGACATGATGTAGAAGATGAAGGAAATATGGCCTAGAGGCAATAATAAATTTATTATTTATTTCCTTATATCATGATAAATGTTTATTATTTATGCTAGAATTGTATTAACCGAAAACATAATACTTGTGTGAATACATAGACAAACAGAGTGTCACTAGTATGCCTCTACTTGACTAGCTCGTTGATCAAAGATGGTTATGTTTCCTAACCATAGACATGGGTTGTCATTTGATTAATAGGATCACATCATTAGGAGAATGATGTGATTGACTTGACCCATTCCGTTAGCTTAGCACTCGATCGTTTAGTATGTTGCTATGGCTTTCTTCATGACTTATACATGTTCCTATGACTATGAGATTATGCAACTCCCGTTTACGGAGGAACACTTTGTGTGCTACCAAACGTCACAACGTAACTGGGTGATTATAAAGGTGCTCTACAGGTGTCTCCAAAGGTACTTGTTGGGTTGGCGTATTTCGAGATTAGGATTTGTCACTCCGATTGTCGGAGAGGTACCTCTGGGCCCGCTCGGTAATGCACATCACTTAAAGCCTTGCAAGCATTGCAACTAATGAGTTAGTTGCAGGATGATGTATTACGAAACGAGTAAAGAGACTTGCCGGTAACGAGATTGAACTAGGTATTGAGATACCAACGATTGAATCTCGGAAAGTAACATACCGATGACAAAGGGAACAACGATGTCTTTGTTATGCGGTCTGACCGATAAAAGATCTTCGTAGAATATGTGGGAGCCAATATGAGCATCCAGGTTCCGCTATTGGTTATTGACCGGAGACGTGTCTCGGTCATGTCTACATAGTTCTCGAACCCGTAGGGTCCGCACGCTTAAAGTTTCGATGTGATTATATTATGAGTTTATATGTTTTGATGTACGAAGGTTTTGGAGTCCCGGATGTGATCACGGACATGACGAGGAGTCTCGAAATGGTCGAGACATGAAGATTGATATAGTGGAAGCCTATGTTTGGATATCGGAAGTGTTCCGGGTGAAATCGGGATTTTACCGGAGTACCGGGAGGTTAATGGGCCTTAGTGGGCCTTTATGGAGAAGAGGAGAGGCGGCCAGGGCTGGGCCACGCGCCCCTCCCCCCTAGTCCGAATAGGACAAGGAGAGGCGGGCGGTGCCCCCCCTTCCTTCCTCTCTCCCTCCTCTTTCCCCCTCCCAAGTCCTAATCCAACTAGGAAAGCGGGGGGAGTCCTACTCCCGGTGGGAGTAGGACTCCTCCTGGCGCGCCCCTCTCTAGGCCTACTGCACCCCCCCTTGCTCCTTTATATACGGGTGAAGGGGCACCCTAGAGACACAACAATTGATCGTTTGGTCTTTTAGCTGTGTGCGGTGCCCCCCTCCACCATACTCCACCTCGATAATACTGTAGCGGTGCTTAGGCGAAGCCCTGCATTGGTAGAACATCATCATCATCGTCCTGCCCGTCGTCTTGTGAAACTCTCCCTCAACACTCGGCTGGATCGGAGTTCGAGGGACGCCATCGGGCTGAACATGTGCTGAACTCGGAGGTGTCGTGAAGACGTACGACTACATCAACCGCGTTGTGCTAACGCTTCCGCTTACGGTCTACGAGGGTTGCTACGTCTTGAGCTTGCGTTGGTTTTCCTCAAAGAGGAGAGGGTGATGCAGCAATAGTAGCATAAGTATTTCCCTCAGTTTTTGAGAACCAAGGTATCAATCCAGTAGGATGCTCCTCAAAAGTCCCACGCACCTACACAAACAAACCGAGAACTCGCAACCAACGCGATAAAGTGGTTGTCAATCCCTTCGCGGCCACTTGCGAAAGTGAGATCTGATAGAGATAGTATGATAAGATAAATATATTTTTTGGTATTTTATAATATAGATGCAAAAAGTAAAGATGCAAATAAAAGTAGATCGGAAGCAAATATGATAAGAGATAGACCCAGGGGCCATAGGTTTCACTAGAGGCTTCTCTCAAGATAGCATAAGTATTACGGTGGGTGAACAAATTACTGTCGAGCAATTGATAGAAAAGCGAACAATTATGAGATTATCTAGGCATGATCATGTATATAGGCATCACGTCCATAACATGTAGACCGACTCCTGCCTGCATCTACTACTATTACTCCACACATCGACCGACTCCTGCGTGCATCTAGAGTATTAAGTTCATAAGAACAGAGTAATGCATTAAGAAAGATGACATGATGTAGAGGGATAAACACATGCAATATGATATAAACCCCATCTTTTTATCCTCGATGGCAACAATACAATACGTGCCTTGCAACCCTTTCACATCCTTTGGTAAGGACATCGCAAGATTGAACCCAAAGCTAAGCACTTCTCCCATGGCAAGAAAGATCAATCTAGTAGGCCAAACTAAACTGATAATTCGAAGAGACTTGCAAAGATAACTCAATCATACATAAAAGAATTTAGAGAAGATTCAAATATTATTCATAGATAAACTTGATCATAAACCCACAATTCATCGGATCTCGACAAACACACCGCAAAAAAATATTACATCGAATAGATCTCCACAAGAGAGGGGGAGAACATTGTATTGAGATCCAAAAAGAGAGAAGAAGCCATCTAGCTAATAACTATGGACCCGTAGGTCTGTGGTAAATTATCACAACTCATCGGAGGGGCAAGGATGTTGATGTAGAGGCCCTCCGTGGTCGATTCCCCCTCCGGCAGAACGCTGGCGAAGGCTCCAAGATGGGATCTCGCGGATACAGAAGGTTACGGTGGTGGAAATTGTGTTTCGTCTGCTCCCTGGATGTTTTTGGGGTACGTAGGCTTATATAGGAGGAAGAAGTACATCGGTGGACACCCGAGGGGCCCACAAGACAGGGGGCGCGCCCTACAGGGGGGGCGCCCTCCTATCTCGTGGGAGCCTAGGCTGCTTCTTGACTTGCACTCCAAGTCCTCTGGATCACGTTCGTTCCAAAAATCACGCTCCCGAAGGTTTCATTCCGTTTGGACTCCGTTTGATATTCCTTTTCTTGAAATCTGAAATAGGCAAAAAAAAACAGCAATACGGGCTGGGCCTCCGGTTAGTAGGTTAGTCCCAAAAATGATATAAATGTGTAAAATAAAGCGCATAAACATCCAAAAGGGGTAATATAATAGCATGGAACAATCAAAAATTATAGATACGTTGGAGACGTATCAAGCATCCACAAGCTTAATTCCTGCTCGTCCTCGAGTAGGTAAATGATAAAAAAGAAATTTTTGATGTGGAATGCTACCTAGCATAATTCTCAATGTAATTTTCTTTATTGTGGCATGAATGTTCAGATCCAAATGATTCAAAATAAAAGCTTATAAAACATAGAAATAATAATGCTTCAAAGCATACTAACAAATAATCATGTCCTATCAAAATAGCATAGCCAAAGAAAGCTTATCCCTACAAAATCATATAGTTAGGACATGCTTCATTTTCATTACACAAAATACTCCCATCATGCACAACCCCGATGACGAGCCAAGCAATTGTTTCATACTTTTTAACGCGCTTCAGCTTTTTCAACTCTTACGCAATACATGAGCGCACGCCATGGACATAGCACTATGGTGGTATATGGTGGTGGTTGTGAGGACAAAAAAAGGGAGAAGATAGTCTCACATCAACTAGGCGTATTAACAGGCTATATGGAGATGCCCATTAATAGATCTCAATGTGAGTGAGTAGGGATTGCCATGCAATGGATGCACTAGAGCTATAAATATATGAAAGCTCAACAAAAGAAACTAAGTGGGTGTGCATCCAACTTGCTTGCTCATGAAGACCTAGGGCATTTTGAGGAAGCCCATCATTGGAATATACAAGCCAAGTTCTATAATGAAAAATTCCCACTTAGTATATGAAAGTGACAACATAGGAGACTCTCTATCATCAAGATCATGGTGCTACTTTGAAGCACAAGTGTGGAAAAAGAGATAGTAGCATTGTCCCTTCTCTCTTTTTCTCTCATTTTATTTTTTTTCTTTTCTCTTTTTCTTTTTTTTCTTCTTTTTTTTCTTTGGCCTTTCTCTTTTTTTATTTTCTCATTTTTTTTTCTTTTTGTAAAGTCCGAAGTCTCATCCCGACTTGTGGGGGAATCATAGCCTTCATCATCCTTTTCTCACTAGGACAATGCTCTAATAATGAAGATCATCACACTTTTATGGATTTACAACTCAAGAATTACAACTCAAAGCTAGAACAAGATATGACTCTATATGAATGCCTCCGACGGTGTCTTAGGGATATGCAATGAATCAAGAGCGACATGTATGAAAATTATGAAGGTGGCCTTGCCACAAATACGATGTCAACTACATGATCATGCAAAAGAGCAATATGACAATGATGGAACGTGTCATAATAAATGAAACGGTGGAAAGTTGCATGGCAATATATCTCGGAATGGCTATGGAAATGCCATAATAGGTAGGTATGGTGGCTGTTTTGAGGAAGGTAAATAAAGGGTTTATGATACCGGCGAAAGTTGCGCGGTAATAATAAAGGCTAGAAGGATGAGTGTGCGTATATCCATGGACTCACATTAGTCAAAAAGAACTCATATACTTATTGCAAAAGTCTACTTAAGCCCTCGAAGCAAAGTACTACTACGCATGCCCCAAGAGGGATAGATTGGTAGGAAAAGACCATCGCTAGTCCACAGCGCCACTCATAAGGAAGACAATCAAAAGAGCACCTCATGCAACAAATTTGTCACACAACTTTTACCATACGTGCATGCTGCGGGACTTGCCAACTTCAACAAAAGTATTTCTCAATTTCATAATTACCCACTAGCATGACCCTAAAATTACTACCTTTATATCTCAAAACAATTATCAGGCATCAAGTTGATCATAGCATCCAATTATTTTTCTATGATAGTTTTTATTATACCCAACTTGGATGCCTACCATTCTAGGACCAATTTTATAACCATAGCAAATACCATGCTGCTCTAAAAGACTCTCAAAAAGATATAAGTGAGGCATGAGAGACTAGAAATTTCTTCAAAATTAAGACACCGTCGTGCTCTAAAAGATATAAGTGAAGCACTAGAGCAAAAACTATCAAGCTCAAAAGATATAAGTGAAGCACCTCGAGTATTCTAGCAAATTCTAATCAAATAGGCTTCTCCCAAAAGGTGTGTACAGAAAGGATGATTGTGGTAAACTAAAAAGCAAAGACTAATATAATACACGGCGCTCCAAGCAAAAAACATATCATGTGGCGAATAAAAATATAGCTCCAAGTAAAGTTACCAATGAGCGAAGGCGAAGAGGGGATGCCTTCCCGGGGCATCCCCAAGCTTAGGCTTTTGGCTATCCTTGAATATCTTGGGGTGCCTTGGGCATCCCCAAGCTTAGGCTCTTGCAACTCCTTATTCCATAGTCCATAAAAGCTTTACCCAAAACTTGAAAACTTCACAACATAAAACTCAACAGGAAATCTTATAAGCTCCGTTAGTGAAAGAAAACAAAACCACCACATAAGGTACTGTAATGAACTCATTCTTTATTTATATTGGTGTTAAACCTACTGTATTCCAACTTCTCTATGGTTTATAAACTATTTTACTAGCCATAGATGCATCAAAATAAGCAAACAACACACGAAAAACAGAATCTGTCAAAAACAGAACTGTCTATAGCAATCTGTAACTAACGCAAACTTCTGGAACTTAAAAAATCCTACAAAATAGGACGTCCTAGACAATTTGTCTATTGATCAGCAGCAAAAAGAATCAACGCAAAAGCACGTTTCTGTGATTTACTAAAATTTTCTCGTGCACGCAAAGTTTCTGTTTTTCAGCAGAATCAAATCAACTATCATCATAGGTTATCCTATAGGTTCTACTTGGCAAAAACACTAATTAAAAGATAAAAACACATCTAAACAGAGCGTAGATGCAAGATTTATTACTAAACAGGAGAAAAAACAAAAAACATAAAGAAAAATTGGGTTGCCTCCCAACTAGCGCTATCGTTTAACGCCCCTAGCTAGGCATAAAAGCGAAGATATATCTAATGAGTGCCATAGTAATAAGATAGATCTTGAAAGCTCATCTCATATTCTCTACGTTCGGCAGCAAGTTTTCTTTGAGGCAAGAAAAATTAATCAAAAGGGCGAAATTTAGCGGGACAAAAGTCCCCAAGATCAATCTCAGGAGGAACGGGTTCCTCCCTTGGCCCTTCATAATGCACAATTAATTCATCACTAAAAACATTCTTTTGGCAAAATCTCGTGAGTCTATACTCAAGAGAGTATCCTAGCTCATTGTTTCGAAGGGCAAAATCATTCTTAAGTTCGTTAATTCTATCAACCAAGGCATTGGTAGGAACTTTTTTCCTAAGGTTTTCATTGAAAGCAACATAGTCAGAAGATTGAAAACGCCTAAATTCCTCTTGATCATAGAGGATCGCCTCTATGGGAGGGCGACCGGCGTCTACCCTATAGTGCGCAAAGATTTCTTTGGCCTCTCTTATGATAAATCTAAACTCATGAGCCAGAAAGATAGTAACAACGCGTTTAGCAGAAGAATGCTCAATATTGGAAAATTCCAGAAAAATTCTTTGTATGCAAGGATGCATATGCATAAATTGTCTTTCAAGCTCAACTACAAGCATAGCGACGGCATCCGCAAGACTACTAGTTCTATGAAGAATAGAACCACCCATGGAAGGTAAAGCACCGACACAAGTAAAGAAATCTTGAATAACACCTTTTCCAATGATGTCACCACTACCGATTCGAAACTTTTTAGTATGCAAGATAGGGGGTTCATCGGCCGGAGCCTTGGAATTTTCCATGTTATCATTATTGTCCATATTGACGATAATCTCCCCAATTTCAAACATAGCGGCAAACAAAAACATGGCGGAAGAAAGTGAGTGAAAGAGAGAAGGAGGAGATTGGGAAAGAGAGGGCGAACAAAACGGCAAGGGTAAGTGGGGGAGAGGAAAACGAGAGGCAAATGGCAAATAATGTAAATGCGAGGGAGATGGGTTTGTGATGGGTACTTGGTATGTCTTGACTTGAGCGAAGACCTCCCCGGCAACGGCGCCAGAAATCCTTCTTGCTACGTCTTGAGCTTCCGTTGGTTTTTCTCGAAGAGGAGAGGGTGATGCAACAATATTACCATAAGTATTTCCATCAGTTTTTGAGAACCAAGGTATCAATCCAGTAGGAGGCTCCTCAAAAGTCCCACACACCTACACAAACAAACTGAGAACTCGCAACCAACGCGATAAAGGGGTTGTCAATCCCTTCACGGCCACTTGCGAGAGTGAGATCTGATAGAGATAGTATGATAAGATAAATATTTTTTTTGGTATTTTATAATATAGATGCAAATAAAAGTAGATCGGAAGCAAATATGACAAGAGATAGACCCAGGGGCCATAGGTTTCACTAGAGGCTTCTCTCAAGATAGCATAAGTATTACGGTGGGTGAACAAATTACTGTCGAGCAATTGATAGAAAATTGAATAATTATGAGATTATCTAGGCACGATCATGTATATAGGCATCACGTCCATAACAAGTAGACCGACTCCTGCCTGCATCTACTACTATCACTCCACACATCGACCGACTCCTGCTTGCATCTAGAGTATTAAGTTCATAAGAACAGAGTAACGCCTTAAGCAAAATGACATGATGTAGAGGGATAAACTCATGCAATATGATATAAACCCCATCTTTTTATCTTTGATGGCAATAATACAATACGTGCCTTGCAACCCTTTACATCCTTTGGGTAAGGACACACAAGATTGAACCCAAAGCTAAGCACTTCTCCCATGGCAAGAAAGATAAATCTACTAGGCCAAACCAAACCGATAATTCAAGAGACTTGCAAAGATAACTCAATCATACATAAAAGAATTCAGAGAAGATTCAAATATTATTCATAGATAAACTTGATCATAAACCCACAATTCATCGGATCTCGACAAACACACCGCAAAAAATTATTACATCGAATAGATCTCCACAAGAGAGGGGGAGAACATTGTATTGAGATCCAAAAAGAGAGAAGAAGCCATCTAGCTAATAACTATGGACCCGTAGGTCTGTGGTAAACTACTCACAACTCATCGGAGGGGCAAGGATGTTGATGTAGAGGCCCTCCGTGGTCGATTCCCCCTCCGACAGAACACCGGCGAAGGCTCCAAGATGGGATCTCGCGGATACAGAAGGTTACAGTGGTGGAAATTGTGTTTCGTCTGCTCCCCGGATGTTTTCGGGGTACGTAGGCTTATATAGGAGGAAGAAGTACGTCGGTGGACGCCCGAGGGGCCCACGAGACAGGGGGCGCGCCCTACAAGGGGGGGGGGCGCCCTCCTATCTCGTGGGAGCCTCGACTGCTTCTTGACTTGCACTCCAAGTCCTATTGATAACGTTCGTTCCAAAAATCACGCTCCCGAAGGTTTCATTCCGTTTGGACTCCGTTTGATATTCCTTTTCTTTGAAATACTGAAATAGGCAAAAAAATAGCAATACGGGTTGGGCCTCTGGTTAGTAGGTTAGTCCCAAAAATGATATAAATGTGTAAAATAAAGCCCATAAACATCCAAAAGGGGTAATATAATAGCATGGAACAATCAAAAATTATAGATACGTTGGAGACGTATCAAGGGTACGTAGACAACACTCTCCCCTCTCGTTGCTATGCATCACCATGATCTTGCGTGCGCGTAGGATTTTTTTTGAAATTACTACGTTCCCCAACAGTGGCATCTGAGCCTGGTTTTATGCATAGATGTCATATGCACGAGTAGAACACAAGTGAGTTGTGGGCGACATAAGTCATACTGCTTACCAGCATGTCATACTTTGGTTCGGCGGTATTGTGAGATGAAGCGGCCCGGACCGACATTACGCGTACGCTTACGCGAGACTAGTTTCACCGCAACGAGCACTCGTTGCTTAAAGTTGACCGGCGGGTGCCTGTCTCTCTCACTTTAGTTGAACCGAGTGTGGCTACGCCCGGTCCTTGCGAAGGTTAAAACAACACATGCTTGACAAACTATCGTTGTGGTTTTGATGCGTAGGTAAGAACGGTTCTTGCTAAGCCCGTAGCAGCCACGTAAATCTTGCAACAACAAAGTAGAGGACGTCTAACTTGTTTTTGCAGGGCATGTTGTGATGTGATATGGTCAAGACATGATGCTAAATTTTGTTGTATGAGATGATCATGTTTTGTAACCGAGTTATTGTCAACTGGCAGGAGCCATATGGTTGTCACTTTATTGTATGCAATGCAATCGCCCTGTAATGCTTTACTTTATCACTAAGCGGTAGCGATAGTCGTAGAAGCATAAGATTGGCGAGACGACAATGATGCTACGATGGAGATCATGGTGTCGCGCCGGTGACGATGGTGATCATGACGGTGCTTTGGAGATGGAGATCACAAGCACAAGATGATGATGGCCATATCATATCACTTATATTGATTGCATGTGATGTTTATCTTTTATGCATCTTATCTTGCTTTGATTGACAGTAGCATTTTAAGATGATCTCTCACTAAATTATCAAAGTATAAGTGTTCTCCCTGAGTATGCACCGTTGCGAAAGTTCTTCGTCTTTGAGACACCACGTGATGATCGGGTGTGATAGGCTCTACGTTCAAATACAACGGGTGCAAAACAGTTGCACACACAGAATACTTAGGTTAAACTTGACGAGCCTAGCATGTAAGAGATATGGCCTCGGAACACGGAGACCGAAAGGTCGAGCGTGAATCATATAGTAGATATGATCAACATAGTGATGTTCATCATTGAAACTACTCCATCTCACGTGATGATCGGACATGGTTTAGTTGATTTGGATCACGTGATCACTTAGAGGATTAGAGAGATGTCTATCTAAGTGGGAGTTCTTAAGTAATATGATTAATTGAACTTAAATTTATCATGAACTTAGTACCTGATAGTATCTTGCTTGTCTATGTTGATTGTAGATAGATGGCCCGTGATGTTGTTCCGTTGAATTTTAATGCATTCCTTGAGAAAGCAAAGTTGAAAGATGATGGTAGCAATTACAAGGACTGGGTCCGTAACTTGAGGATTATCCTCATTGCTGCACAGAATAATTACGTCCTGGAAGCACCGTTGGGTGCCAGATCTGCTGCAGGAGCAACTCCAGATGTTATGAACGTCTGGCAGAGCAAAGCTGATGACTACTCGATAGTTCAGTGTGCCATGCTTTACGGCTTAGAACCGGGAATTCAACGACGATTTGAACGTCATGGAGCATATGAGATGTTCCAGGAGTTGAAGTTAATATTTCAAGTAAATTCCCGGATTGAGAGATATGAAGTCTCCAATAAGTTCTACAGCTGCAAGATGGAGGAGAATAGTTCTGTTAGTGAGCATATACTCAAAATGTCTGGGTATAATAATCACTTGATTCAACTGGGCGTTAATCTTCCGGATGATAGCGTCATTGACAGAATTCTTAAATCACTGCCACCAAGCTACAAGAGCTTCGTGATGAACTATAACATGCAAGGGATGGATAAGATGATTCCCGAGCTCTTCGCAATGCTAAAGGCTACGGAGGTAGAAATCAAAAAGGAGCATCAAGTGTTGATGGTCAATAAGACCACCAGTTTCAAGAAAAAAGGCAAAGGGAAGAAGAAGGGGAACTTCAAGAAGAACAGCAAGCAAGTTGTGCTCAGAGAAGAAACCCAAGTCTGGACCTAAGCTCGAGACCGAAAAGTGCTTCTACTGCAAACAGACTGGTCACTAGAAGCGGAACTGCCCCAAGTATTTGGCGGATATGAAGGATGGCAAGGTGAACAAAGGTATATGTGATATATATGTTATTGATGTGTACCTTACTAATGCTCGTAGTAGCACCTGGGTATTCGATCTCGGATTACATTGCTAATATTTGCAACTCGAAACAGGGACTACGGATTAAGCGAAGATTGGCTAAGGACGAGGTGACGATGCGCGTGGGAAATGGTTCCAAAGTCGATGTGATCGCGGTTGGCACGCTACCTCTACATCTACCTTCGGGATTAGTTTTAGACCTAAATAATTTTTATTTGGTGCCAGCGTTGAGCATGAACATTATATCTGGATCTTGTTTAATGCGAGACGGTTATTCATTTAAATTAGAGAATAATGGTTGTTCTATTTATATGAGTAATATCTTTTATGGTCATGCACCCTTGAAGAGTGGTCTATTTTTGTTGAATCTCGATAGTAGTGATACACATATTCATAATATTGAAGCCAAAAGATGCAGAGTTGATAATGATAGTGCAACCTATTTGTGGCACTGCCGTTTAGGTCATATCGGTGTAAAGCGCATGAAGAAACTCCATACTAATGGACTTTTGGAACCACTTGATTATGAATCACTTGGTACGTGCGAACCGTGCCTCATGGGCAAGATGACTAAAACGCCGTTCTCCGGTACTATGGAGAGAGCAACAGATTTGTTGGAAATCATACATACAGATGTATGTGGTCCCATGAATGTTGATGCTCGTGGCGGATATCGTTATTTTCTCACCTTCACAGATGATTTAAGCAGATATGGGTATATCTACTTAATGAAACATAAGTCTGAAACATTTGAAAAGTTCAAAGAATTTAAGAGTGAAGTTGAAAATCATCGTAACAAGAAAATAAAGTTTCTGTGATCCGATCGTGGAGGAGAATATTTGAGTTACGAGTTTGGTCTACATTTGAAACAATGCGGAATAGTTTCGCAACTTACGCCATCCGGAACACCACAGCGTAATGGTGTGTCCGAACATCGTAATCGTACTTTACTAGATATGGTGCCATCTATGATGTCTCTTACTGATTTACCACTATTGTTTTGGGGTTATGCTCTAGAGACAGCTGCATTCACGTTAATAGGGCACCTTCTAAATCTGTTGAGACGACGCCTTATGAACTATGGTTTGGCAAGAAACCAAAGTTGTCGTTTCTTAAAGTTTGGGGCTGCGATGCTTATGTGAAAAGGCTTCAACCTGATAAGCTCGAACCCAAATCGGAGAAATGTGTCTTCATGGGATACCCAAAAGAGACTGTTGGGTACACCTTCTATCACAGATCCGAAGGCAAGACTTTTGTTGCTAAATTTGGATCCTTTCTAGAGAAGGAGTTTCTCTCGAAAGAAGTGAGTGGGAGGAAAGTAGAACTTGATGAGGTAACTGTACCTACTCCCTTATTGGAAAGTAGCTCATCACAAAAACTGGTTCCTGTGACGTCTACACCAATTAGTGAGGAAGTTAATGATGATGATCATGGAACTTCAGATCAAGTTGTTACTGAACCTCGTAGGTCAAACAGAGTAAGATCCGCACCAGAGTGGTACGGTAATCCTGTTCTGGAGGTTATGTTACTAGACCATGACGAACCTACGACCTATGAAGAAGCAATGGTGAGCCCAGATTCCGCAAAATGGCTTGAGGCCATGAAATCTGAGATGGGATCCATGTATGAGAACAAAGTGTGGACTTTGGTTGACTTTCCCGATGATCGGCAAGCTATTGAGAAGAAATGGATCTTCAAGAAGAAGACCGACACGACGGTAATGTTACTGTCTATAAAGCTCGACTTGTTGCGAAAGGTTTTCGACAAGTTCAAGGGATTGACTACGATGAGACTTTCTCACCCGTAGAGATGCTTAAGTCTGTCCGAATCATGTTATCAATTGCCGCATTTTTTTATTATGAAATTTGGCAAATGGATGTCAAAACTGCATTCCTGAATGGATTTCTGGAAGAAGAGTTGTATATGATGCAACCAGAAGGTTTTGTCGATCCAAAGGGAGCTAACAAAGTGTGCAAGCTCCAGCGATCCATTTATGGACTAGTGCAAGCCTCTCGGAGTTAGAATAAACGCTTTGATAGTGTGATCAAAGCATTTGGTTTTATCTGCACTTTTGGAGAAGCCTGTATTTACAAGAAAGTGAGTGGGAGCTCAGAGCATTTCTGATATTATATGTGGATGACATATTGTTGATTGGAAATGATATAGAATTTCTGGATAGCATAAAGGGATACTTGAATAAGAGTTTTTCAATGAAAGACCTCGGTGAAGCTGCTTATATATTAGGCATCAAGATCCATAGAGATAGATCAAGACGCTTAATTGGACTTTCACAAAGCAGATACCTTGACAAAGTTTTGAAGAAGTTCAAAATGGATCAAGCAAAGAAAGGGTTCTTGCCTGTGTGACAAGGTGTGAAATTGAGTAAGACTCAATGCTCGACCACTGCAGAAGATAGAGAGAAAATGAAAGATGTTCCCTATGCTTCAGCCATAGGCTCTATCATGTATGCAATGCTGTGTACCAGACCTGATGTGTGCCTAGCTATAAGTATAGCAGGGAGGTACCAAAGTAATCCAGGAGTGGATCACTGGACAGCGGTCAAGAACATCCTGAAATACCTGAAAAGGATGAAGGATATGTTTCTCGTTTATGGAGGTGACAAATAGCTCATTGTAAATGGTTACGTTGATGCAAGCTTTGACACTGATCCGGACGATTCTAAACCGCAAACCGGGTACGTGTTTACATTGAATGGTGGAGCTGTCAGTTGGTGTAGTTCCAAACAAAGCGTCGTGGCGGGATTTACGTGTGAAGCGGAATACATAGCTGCTTCGGAAGCAGCAAATGAAGGAGACTAGATGAAGGAGTTCATATCCGATCTAGGTGTCATACCTATTGCATCGGGTCCAATGAAAATCTTTTGTGACAATACTGGAGCAATTGCCTTGGCAAAGGAATCCATATTTCAGAAGAGAACCAAGCACATCAAGAGATGCTTCTAGTCCATCCGGGATCTAGTCCAGGTGGGAGACATAGAAATTTGCAAGATACATACGGATCTGAATGTTGCAGACCCGTTGACTAAGCCTCTTCCACGAGCAAAACATGATCAGCGCCAAGACTCCATGGGTGTTAGAATCATTACTGTGTAATCTAGATTATTGACTCTAGTGCAAGTGGGAGACTGAAGGAAATATGCCCTAGAGGCAATAATAAAGTTATTATTTATTTCCTTATATCATGATAAATGTTTATTATTCATGCTAGAATTGTATTACCGGAAACATAATACTTGTGTGAATACATAGACAAACAGAGTGTCACTAGTATGCCTCTACTTGACTAGCTCGTTGATCAAAGATGGTTATGTTTCCTAACCATAGACATGGGTTGTCATTTGATTAACGGGATCACATCATTAGGAGAATGATGTGATTGACTTGACCCATTTCGTTAGCTTAGCACTCGATCGTTTAGTATGTTGCTAGTGCTTTCTTCATGAGTTATATATGTTCCTATGACTATGAGATTATGAAACTCGCGTTTACTGGAGGAACACTTTGTGTGCTACCAAACGTCACAACGTAACTGGGTGATTATAAAGGTGCTCTACAGGTGTCTCCAAAGGTACTTGTTGGGTTGGCTTATTTCGAGATTAGGATTTGTCACTCCGATTGTCGGAGAGGTACCTCTAGGCCCACTCGGTAATGCACATCACTTAAAGCCTTGTAAGCATTGCAACTAATGAGTTAGTAGCGGGATGATGTATTACGGAACGAGTAAAGAGACTTGCCGGTAACGAGATTGAACTAAGTATTGAGATACCAACGATCGAATCTCGGGCAAGTAACATACCGATGACAAAGGGAACAACGTATGTTGTTATGCAGTCTGACCGATAAAAGATCTTCGTAGAATATGTGGGAGCCAATATGACCATCCAGGTTCCGCTATTGGTTATTGACCGGAGACGTGTCTCGGTCATGTCTACATAGTTCTCGAACCCGTAGGGTCCGCACGCTTAAAGTGTCGATGATAGTTATATTATGAGTTTATATGTTTTGATGTACCGAAGGTTGTTCGGAGTCCCGGATGTGATCACGGACATGACAAGGAGTCTCGAAATGGTCGAGACATGAAGATTGATATATTGGAAGCCTATGTTTGGATATCGGAAGTGTTTCGGGTGAAATCGATTTTACCGAGTACCGGAGGTTACTGACCCCTCTCGGGAGGTTAATGGGCCTTAGTGGGCCTTTACGGAGAATAGGAGAGGCGGCCAGGGCTGGGCCGTGCGCCCCTCCCCCCTAGTCCGAATAGGACAAGGAGAGGGGGGCAGCGCCCCCCTTCCTTCCTCTCTCCCTCCTCTTTCCCCCTCCCAAGTCCTAATCCAACTAGGAAAGGGGGGAGTCCTACTCCCGGGGGGAGTCCTACTCGCGGTGGGAGTAGGACTCCTCCTGGCGCGCCCCTCTCTAGGCCGGCCGCAACCCCCCCACCCTCCTTGCTTCTTTATATACGGGGGCAGCGGGGCACCCTAGAGACACAACAATTGATCGTTTGGTCTTTTAGCCGTGTGCGGTGCCCCCCTCCACCATAGTCCACCTCGATAATACTGTAGCGATGCTTAGGCGAAGCCCTGTGTCGGTAGAACATCATCATCGTCACCACGCCGTCGTGCTGACGAAACTCTCCCTCAACACTCGGCTAGATCGGAGTTCGAGGGACGTCATCGGGCTGAACGTGTGCTGAACTCGGAGGTGCCGCGCGTTCGGTACTTGATCGGTCGGATCGTGAAGACGTACGACTACATCAACCGCGTTGTGCTAACCAATACAAAAAAAGACACATCCGTGACATTTTGGGCCGAACAATTTTTTTTTCTGTCATACATATGACACTTCTATGACGATAATTGTGACAAAACCCGGTATCATCTTAGATGTGGTGGGCTCCTACTTCTATGATAAAAAATCATGACAAAAATGGGCTTTTCATCCTGGGCGGGTCGGAGACACAGCTGCATGACATTCTTTGGGCCGTCCATGACGGAAAAAACCTTGGTAGAAGCAAGGGGGAGGAAAATTTCGGGGAGTTGCCGGTTAAGGTGGGAGGTCGGGGGCGGAGCGATGCGCGTTTCTCTTGTACGTACGCGCGTGTGTGTGAGGCGTTGGCTCTAACTGAAGCCGAGCGAGGCGTTGGGCTCTAACTGAACCCGAGCGATTGCACTGTAGGCTACGTTGTCGGATTTCAGGTTCCGGCAGACCCTCTAGGTTCGAACTCTGGGGTGCGCGCGGAGGTCACGCCTCCTACCTACCTACACCTCGTCGCCTCGCAAGGATCTAAACTACTCAAAGAGAAACACAAGGGACACAAGGTTTATACTAGTTCGGGCCACCATTGTGGTGTAATACCCTACTCTAGTTTGTGGTGTGGTGGATTGCCTCTGGGGCAGAGGATGAATAGTACAAGGAAGAACAGCCTCGCGAGGATCTGTTCTTGGCTGGTGCGATGATCTGCTAGGGGGAGTTCAGTCACTTCTCTCTCTCTCTCAGATGCAAGATGCCTCTACCCTGTGGGTGGCTAGTCCTATTTATAGGCAAAGGCCCTGGGCCTCTCCCCAAATATTCAGCGGGAAGGGCGCCAACAATTGGCCATTTTGAAGGGGAACATCTAGTACACTTATCCTGACTAAAGTTGGTCCTCGCCTGCTAAAGGCTCTGACGGTGATGCCGGCTTGGGCTCCACGATGACCTCCTTCCTGCCGTTGTGTTGGTCTTGGTCTTGTTGCACCGGAATGGTTGCCTTTGCTTGCTACTCTCGCCTGCGCTTGCCTCCTTTGCACCAAAGAGGAAATGAGGACACTGCGCGGGCTGGTGCCCGCCTGGCGCCCTTGGTCGTCATGGCTTGCGTCATGGGCACCTCGTGAGGTACCCCACCTTGATCTCTCCGCCTCCTCGCGAGCCAACCTGACGAGGCCGTGCCTGAGGAAGCTTCCTGTCGTCCGCCCTGCGAGGCTTGGCCCCACGCAAGGGTCTTGAGCTTGTGCTGATGAAGATGGGCCGTCTTTGGGCCACCCTTGAGCCACGCCCGCAGGCCGCACGCAGTAAGTCTGGGTACCCCCTGCTCCGTAACGCCGACAGTAGCCCCCAGGCCCAAGGCGCGCCTGGACTTGGCTTAGCAGAGAAGCGAAGGGGCAAGTGCGAAGCGCCGCGGGCCCTAACAGCCTGCGGCCTTGGGCGCCGCGTGGCGGTTGATTGGACGTGGGTGCCTCCGCTTCCCCACGACGCCTCGGCAACAGCACGAATCGACAAGGGAGCGGCATCCGTCCTAGGCTTTTCCTGCCTTGCCTTCTCCAGTCATTGCCCAGATCCCCTTTCTTGCGCCTATCCTTCCTGCTTCTGAAATCCCCAGATCTACTCCGACCGCATGCCCTAACAAGATATGGCGCCTTGCCAGACACCGGCCGGAGCTTGGTACTCGCCCGTTTGGACTCCCCGAATGTGTCGGAGAAGAGCCTTGCCCGGGCGCGCCGGATGATTGCGGCGCAAAGCGTTGACGGGGCGGCGGTGCTCAAGGCCGGCTCTGCCCTTCCTGAGGACCAAGGAAGCACCTTCTATCCGCTCTTCGTGAGCGCCATTGCCGCCGGTTTGATGCCTCCCTTTTCTAAGTTCTTCTTTTCTGTCCTCCACCATTACAAGCTGCAAGCTCTGCACCTCCATCCCAACTCTGTTCTTCTCCTGGCGATCTTCGCCTACTACTGCGAGGCTCATGTCGGGGTGCAGCCCTCAGTGGCCCTGCTGTGCCACTACTTCTACCTCCGGACCTCTCGCGGCCCCGTCACCGCGTGCGCGAGCTTCGTCGCGTACGGCAGCTCCAGCGCCATCTCCAAGCCCGGGAAGAGGATTGAAGGCTTCAGGAGCAAGTGGGTCATGGTAGATGCTGGGCGCATCCATCCTCGGCTGATCCTGCCCACGGAGCAGCCCACGTCCATCGACGCTTGGTCTCGCGCCGAACTCGTGGATTCCCGCGTGAAGCCAGTGCTGGAGAAGATGGACGCGGACCTGTGGTCAGGCAACATGGCGATGGCGAAGCTGACCGGGGCGTCGCTCCTGAGGGAGTTCCTGGAGCATCGGGTGGCCCCGCTTCCGCAATACTCGCTTCCGCTGTGGAGGCCTCGCCCGAGCCCTGCAGTCCTGGCTGACGAAGATCTGGCCGCGGTCCTCAAATCTTTGGTCAGGGGAGACGTGGCGAGGCTGGAAGGCGCCCCTGTGCCCCTGTTCCTCCGAGATGATTGGGAGCAGGTGGTGGACTCTATGCCCGCTTTCAACGGGGACGGGCCTGTGCCCGCGGAGGTTCCCGAGGACCCGGCGGCCCTGGCGACGGTGAACGTGTCCTCCGGCGACTCCAGTGAAGAAGAGGAAGAAGAGGCGCGGGAAGAGGGGTGTCGGTGTCAAAACCGGTGGATCTCGGGTAGGGGGTCCCGAACTGTGCGTCTAGGCGGATGGTAACAGGAGACAAGGGACACGATGTTTTTACCCAGGTTCGGGCCCTCTCGATGGAGGTAATACCCTACTCCTGCTTGATTAATATTGATGATATGGGTAGTACAAGAGTAGATCTACCACGAGATCAAGGAGGCTAAACCCTAGAAGCTAGCCTATGGTATGATTGTTGTTCTGTCCTTCGGACTAAAACCCTCCGGTTTATATAGACACCGGATAGGTTAGGGTTACACAGAGTCGGTTACAATGGTAGGAGATCTACATATCCGTATCGCCAAGCTTGCCTTCCACGCCAAGGAAAGTCCCATCCGGACATGGGACAAAGTCTTCAATCTTGTATCTTCATAGTCTAGGAGTCCGGCCAACCGTGAGAGTTTGGCTATCCGGACACCCCCTAATCTGGGACTCCCTCAGTAGCCCCCGAACCAGGCTTCAATGACGATGAGTCCGGCGCGTTGATTGTCTTCGGCATTGCGAGGCGGGTTCTTCTCCAAATTCCATATACTTGTCGGATAGTGCCCGGCTTCTGATAAATGCTGCGCTCCTCGGCTTCTACGCCCAATAATGGCCATCTTCCACGTGTTTGAATGAATGCGAAAAGCCAGGGTATTTTTACAATTACCCCCCTAGCCGCGCAAATGAGCCGCCCCTAAAAGGGGCAAGGATCTAGATCTGAGTCACACCATCCCCCCTTTTGCGAAGCTTTCATCGGAGCGCCTAACCAAAGCCCATTCCATCATGGACAATCGACGCTGCTCCTCCTCTCGCGCTCCCGGCCCCAGCCAGAAATTGGGAGAGATGCTCAGTCCCGCATAGCGAGCTAGTTATACTCCAAGCCATGGGATTTCTCCCCCCGGCCTTCATGGTCCCGGTTCGAGCCGGACTTGCCACCTACAAGGGCGGAAAGCAAGCGGAGAGCGTCCCCGATCCCTCTAAAGGAGAGCGGGTATGCTTCATCTCTTATCTAGTAAGAGGACTCGGATTTCCAATCCATCCGTTTCTCCGGGGGCTCCTGGAGTTCTACGGCCTCCAGTTGCACCATCTTACTCCTGCCTCCTTCTTGCACATCGTGGGCTTCGTGGCCCTTTGCGAACTGTTCTTGGGCGTCGAAGCTCATTTCGGGCTGTGGAAGAGAATATTCTGCCTAGTCCCCCGTTCTCACGAGGGGTCAATATATCAAGTGGGCGGAGCCGAGCTATGGCGCATCGCCGGGACCGGATACCTATCCGGAACCCCAAAGAAGGCGTCTGAAGACTGGCCTTCGGAATGGTTTTACATGGAGGACGTCCCGCTGCCGGATCCTGTTCGGCTCGGCCTTCCGGAGTTCAGCAATGCCCCTCTGAAGAAGCACCTAAGCTGGCGCCCTCGAAGCCCCCGAAGGGAGAATGACCGGGATGTCCTTTATTTGATGAGCCGAATAAGGTTACTGGCTCATGCCAGATTGACCATGATTGGAGTCATGGCAATCAGACATACGAGGGAGTGCAGCCGCCCAATATAGGGGCCACCCCATGTGGGATTTCAACGGGAGGACGATGCCACCCGCCATGGCCGCAAAAGGGCGGGATCGGTCACCGAACCGGTGAAGATCTTGTCTACCATGTATAAAGGGTAGGAGGAGGATTTCCTCGCGTCCAACTCCATCAAGGATTTTTCTTGAATAATCCTCAAGCTGGGTAAGCAAACATCTTTGTGATCTGTCCGATCCATGTTCCCATGGTTAAATATCTCATTTTGTGGTTTCACAGAACTGCGCCGGACTGTGGAGAAGATACACAGCCCGCCCCCACAACCCGAGGATCCGGGACGGTCCCTCGATCCGACCTCCAAAGAGGATCTGGATATAAAGGTGGAGTTGATCGACGGGGTATTCCACCAACTTAGCATCGACAATGCTTTGGTTGCCATTACGGCCGATTACCCCGGAATATTTCCAGCCTCACAGGTAACTGAGACCGAGGCCCCAACATTCTGATAATGACCCATCCATGCTTATTTTGATCACCATATACCAATGGTGCTTCGCAGGGGGTACCTTCAAGGCAGGAAGCCGAGCCCGCGGCGGCTGGCCAACAAAGGTCAGTGCGGCCTCGCAGGCTGAAAAGAAGTACGGTCCGGATCGAAACTCCGCCGCAGCGGTATGGCGTGTCACCATACTCCCAGGATTGATTCCTGGAAGGCGTACTAACGCTGGTGCTCTTTTCAGGAAAAAGAGCGCTCGCCGGACTGAGTCCGGAGAGGTTGCCAATCGAACCTTCACCGGCCAGGCTTCAAAGCCGGGTCTGGAGGCTGAGGCGAGCACGAGACGTGCGTCGGATGCTCCCCCGACAGAGGATGCCGACAGGTTGTCCGCCACCAACTCCGAGGTGGAGAGCGCCTTGAATCACAAAGCGCCGCCGGACAGCTTCTTCGTGGACGCATGTTTCTCCTGTGAGGCCTTGAATGCCTTCGATTCGGGAGATGCGCACCTCCATGCCGCTCAAGATGGTCTAGCAAGAGCCCGCGGGCAGTATGTAAAGGACATACGGGTAAGGAAATTTGTGATTATATATGCCAAGAGTCCGAGACTTAAAATAGTTAGAATAACTGATTTAAGGATCATTTGTTATGCAGGATCTTACAGAAAAGATTACCCGACTGTCCCAGGAGCTTGAAGAGTGCAAGGCCCAACTTGAGGGCGCACTAGCCGCGGCAGGGGGAGCCACAGAGACCCCCTCTGGTAATATATGCTTCAAAAGATAAGTAGTTTGTGAAGTGCGGCGTGTGTATAAGTCTGACAATAATATTGCAGATGGCGCCGGTATAGATCCGGACAGGCAACAGCTCTTGCGCCAGCTAAAGGCCGGCGAGAGCATGCTTACGAGTGTGCGGCAGGAGAAAAATAACCTCCAAGATGCCAACACCCAGCTGGGTGAGGAACTAAAAGATGTTCGTGCCCAGTTGTCTGACTCCGTAAAGGAGAATCGGCGGCTTCGTCACGGCATTTTCAGTAAGTGCTTGAGTGAACTTTGAAGGAGTTCGGCAAGGAAGGCGACTAACATAAACATGTATGTAGGTTTGCTCACAGGTCGTCCTGAGGAGGAGATGCCCAGTTCTTCGGGTGATCTTCTTCCCGAATTGCGTCAGCTGCACGAACGAGTCCGGCAGGTGATGAAAGGCATCGGCCAGGCCTTGTGGCCATCTATCTCCCTGCCCGAAGGCATTGGGGAGCTGGCAGAGCTGCTTCAAGGAGCACGGCGGCGCTTCCGGTTATGGAAGATATCGGCCTGCCGTCAAGGCGCCAGGGAGGCCTGGGCCATGGTGAAGGCAGCGGTACACGGTGACCCAAACCACATGGCCGAGGTCGGACCTGTGGGGCTGACGGGATGGAGATCCTCAGAAGCTTAGTACGGCCAAGTAGAATTGGCCGCCAAGTATTCCCAGCAAGATTGTAAATTAGATAGCCTATTAGATGGCATTGAGGAGGAATACAATGAGTCGAGTTGACTATGTAAAAATATGACATGAGAAAAAATGTCTTCTAGCCGGATTGTAGATCGTTTGTCATAGCGGACCTTTTCGCTTCGACCTCAGGATCCAATAGTCTAGAGTGTATCCGAATACCTGCGTGGTTATAAAAACCGGGGTATGCATGGAGACAAGGTGTAGGGGTCATTGTTGCTGTATCAGACAAGTGCCCAACTAGTTATGTTATATTACATGGGTAGTAAGAAACATCTTCCAGGGAGAATAGTTCCGTTAAGGGTTCCTTTCGTTGGGATGCATGCCCTAAAATGCATGTCAAAGCTGCTATGAAAGCATAAAATCATCCGGGGCAGATGGGTAAATAATTAAAATCATCTTTCAGTTCACCGACCGAATATTCCCTTAAGAACGCTAGCTTTCGGCTTCACCCAGTCTCGGTACACATCCGGCTGACCCGGCAGTAAGAATAATCGCAGAGGTGCTCCCTTTACCACCTAGCCGAACAATCGGGAACGTGGGGTAAGCATGAGCCAGGCAACCCAGCTTGGCCAAAACTGAAGTCATATCGATGCATATAATGGTGAATAAAAGGTACATGCGGAAGTTTAACGCATGTGTTGGGCATGAAGCCCGTATAAATAAGCTTCTGTTAAAGAAGCCCCCAGTTATAATGAGCGCGGACAGCGCTCGAAGTGTGTGCGAAAAAAGAGCAAACGAGCCTCTAGATGCTTCAAGAACAAGAAGGAGTAAGGAGAGAAATAGAAGACAGCAAAAAAATAAAAAATGTGGACGGAGGAAGGAGACGAACTTGGAGTCCGGCGCTTAGGCGTAGAATCTTCGAAGACGGGCTGTGTTCCATGGGTTCGGCTCGAGTTGGTTATCCGATGCGTTTCGCAGACGATATGCTCCGCCGGTCAGGACCTGGTCAATGATGAAGGGACCTTCCCATTTGGGCTTGAGTTTGTCCTTTTTCTTGTCCGACAGGCGTAGAACTAGTTCGCCAATGTTATAAGCTTTGGCCCGTACTTCCTCGCTTTGATATCTTCGAGCCTCTTTGTTGATAGAATGCGGCACGAAGCTTTTGCCACGTCGCTCCTCCTCCAATGCGTCAAACTGTCCCGCCGATCAAGCTCGGCTTCTCTTTCTTCATACATGCGCACGCCGAGGTGAGTCATGTATTATGTCGCAGGGCAAGACTGCCTCTGCGCCGTACACCATGAAGAATGGTGTGTATCCGTAGTACAATTCGGCGTGGTCCGCAGCCCCAGTCGGAGTCGAGCTCCTCAACCCAAAGGCGTGTTAGATTCCTTGAGGGACCGCACTAGTCTGGGTTTAATGCCGCTCATGATTAGACCATTTGCCCGTTCGACTTGGCCGTTGGTTTGAGGGTGATAGACTGAGGCGTAATCGAGCTTGATGCCCATGTTTTTGCACCATGATTTGACCTCATCGGCCGTGAAATTGGTGCCATTATCAGTGATGATACTGTGGGGGACACCGTAACGGTGAACTACCCCTGATATGAAGTCTATCACCGGTCCGGATTCGGCCGTTTTAACAGGTTTGGCCTCTATCCATTTGGTGAATTTATCCACCATGACCAATAGGTATTTTTGCTTGTGGGTTCCCCCCTTAAGGGGTCCAACCATGTCAAGCCCCCAGACCGCGAACGGCCAGGTGATGGGTATAGTTTTAGGGCGATTGGGTGGCATGTGGCTTTGGTTAGCAAAAAGCTGGCAACCGACGCATCGTTGGACTAAGTCCTGCGCATCTGCCCGGGCCGTCGGCCAATAAAATCCTGTACGGAAGGCCTTGCCTACAAGGGCCCGGGCTGCGGCATGAATTTCAGCCAGGAGGTTTCGCCCTTCCTCTTCGGAGATACACCTTTGAAGGAATCCGGTAGTGCTTTTCTTATAAAGCTCTCCCTCATGGACTTTATAGGCTTTAGAGCGCCGTACTATGCAGCGAGCCTCATTTTGGTCTTCGGGGAGTTCCTGCCTAGTTAGGTAGGCTAGGAATGGTTCCGTCCACGGGGCGATGACCGCCATTATTTCGTGAGCAGAGGGTGTTATATCGGGGGTAGAGCCTCCGGTTGTGTCAGAGTGTTCGGCGTTAGGCAGTGCGGTTGGGTCCGGATTGTTATTGCCGGACTCCCCTTCCCATAGTACGGATGGCTTGAACAGCCGTTCCAGAAAGATGTTGGGTGGGACGGCATCGCGTTTTGCACCGATGTGTGCCAATATATCCGCCGCCTGGTTGTTATCCTGGGCTATATGATGAAATTTGAGCCCTTGAACTGCGTCGACATTTTAGGACCGCATTGCGGTATGCTGCCATTTTTGGATCTTTGGCATCAAAGTCTCCGTTTATTTGAGATATTGCGAGGTTCGAATCCCCGCGCACCTCTAGGCGTTGAATGCCCATGGAGACTGCCATCCGGAGGCCGTGCAGAAGGGCCTCATATTCGGCCGCGTTGTTGGAGTCCGTATACATTATCTGAAGGACGTATTGGACTGTGTCCCCGGTTGGGGACGTCAGGACGACGCCAGCCCCCAGGCCGGCCAACATTTTAGAGCCGTCAAAGTGCGTGATCCAATTGGAGTATGCGCCGTACTCTTTAGGGAGTTCGGCTTCAGTCCATTCGGCCACGAAGTCGGCCAAAACTTGCGACTTGATAGCTCGCCGTGGCTTATAAGTTATATCGAATGGAAGGAGCTCTATGGCCCATTTAGCAATCCGGTCCGTCGCGTCGCGGTTGTTTATAATGTCGTTAAGAGGTACTTCGGAGGCTACCGTTATCGGACACTCTTTGAAAGTAGTGTCGCAGCTTCCGGGATGCCATGAACACCGTGTATGCTATGTTTTGATAGTGTGGGTACCGGGACTTGCATGGATTTAGGACAGTGGACACATAATAAACCAGTTTTTGAACAGGGAACCGGTGTCCGTCCTTTTCTCGTTCGACAACGAGCACGCGCTGACAACTTGATGTGTTGCGGCGATATATAATAGCATTGGTTCGCCCATGTTGGTAGCGGCCAGACCGGATTTGTTGCCAAAATGGCCTTTATTTCTTTGAGTCCGGCCGTGGCGGCATCCGGCCCACTCGAAGTGTTCGGTGCGGAGGAGGAGGCGGTAAAGGGTAACGCTTTTCCCCCAAACGGGAAATAAAGCGGCTTAGAGCCGCTACGCATCCCGTCAATTTTTGTATTTGTTTGAGGTCTTTTGGAATATCCAATTGTGACAGAGCTCGGATCTTGGCTGGGTTTGCTTCAATTCCTCCACCGGACATAATGAAGCCTAGGAGCTTTTTTGGAACGCCAAGACGCATTTTTCGGATTGAGCTTGATGTCGATTTTCAAGATTGTCGAATGTGAGCCCCAAGTCGCCTACTAGAGTTTTGGCGTGCTTGGTTTTGACGACCACGTCGTCTACATATGCTTCCACCATTTTGCCGATCTGGTTTGCGGACATGTATACGAATCATCTTGTTGATATGTTGCGCCGGTGTTTTTGAGCCCAAAGGGCATTGTGTTGAAGCGAGCGGGCCGTATGGAGTGATGAATGCTGTTGCAGCTTGGTCTGGCTCCGCCATCTTGATTTGGTGGTAGCCGGAGTACGCGTCGAGGACGCACAATGAGTCGTGTCCTGCTGTAGCGTCAATGATTTGATGAATTCGAGGGAGGGGGAAGGGATCCTTTGGGCAAGCCTTATTAAGGTCTTTGAAATCAACACATAGGCGCCAGGATTTATCCTTCTTTGGTACCATCACCAGGTTTGCTAGCCAGTCCGGATGTTTTATATCTCTGATGAATCCGGCTTCCAAAAGTTTGGCTAGCTCCTCTCCCATGGCATGTCTCTTGGGTTCGGAAAAGCGCCGAAGAGCCTGTTTGACCAGCTTGAATCCTTTTAGGATATTTAGGCTGTGCTCGGCCGGTGACGTGGGATTCTGGCATGTCCGAAGGGTGCCAGGCAAAGATGTCCCAGTTTCTTGTAGAAATTCTCGTAGTGCGGCGTCTACATCAGGGTTTAATTGTGCCCCAATGGAGGCCGTCTTTGCAGGGTCCATTGGGTGGACTTGGAATTTGACCATTTCCTCCGCTGGTTTAAAAGAGGTGGACTTGGATCTTTTATCAAGTATCACATCGTCCCTGTTCACCGTGAAGCGCATCACGGTGAGTTCCTCGGCCGGTAGGGCTTCGGATAGTGCCTCGAGGGCTAGTACGGCTGTTTTGTTTTCGGCGCGGAGTGCTATGTTCGGATCACTAGCGAGAGTGATGATTCCGTTAGGACCGGGCATTTTAAGCTTCATGTACCCGTAATGGGGTATAGCTTGAAAAATTGTGAATGCCTCTCGTCCTAATAAAGCATGATATCCGCTGTTGAACGGGCCACTTGAAATGTGACCTCCTCGGACCTGTAATTGTCCGTGAGCGAACACTACGTCGAGAATGATTTTTCTGTGCAGACATGCTTCCCGGCTAGGGATTATTCCTCTAAAGGTTGTGCCGCTTCGCTCAATGCGGTTCCATCTATTTCCATTTTTCGGAGGGTTTCCTCATAGATGAGGTTTAGTCCATTGCCGCCATCCATGAGTACCTTAGTAAGGCGAAAGTCGCCCACTATCGGGCCGAGGACCAATGCGGTGGTGCCCGGCAGTTCGAATTTAGGTTAAATCACCGCATTAAAGGTAATAGCCGTGTCCTCCATGGATTTATTGTTGCTACTTGGTAGACTTCGCAAGGTTATGGAGTGTTCGTTTTAGCATGTTATTTGATGCGGAAGTCTCAAGACTGTTAACACCGTCTTGGTGTTCTTTGGGCTGGGATTCGAAGCTAGAAGCTCCTCGCCACTTTTGGCCACCTCTTGTAGTATCTAACATGCTCAAGGCTATGAGTTGGAGTGGCGCCCTACGTGCTATGAATTTTGCAGGTCCGTTTAGCCAACCCTCCAAAGACGTTCCGTACCCTTTAGGGGTTTTGGTTTTTGGTATTTGACCCGGTGCTTGATAATGATGCACCCTTTTGTTTCGGACTAGGGATGTATTCGGGCGGATTAACCCAAAATTTACTTTCGGTTTTCCAGCGCTCTCCATCATACAGTACTTTTGTACTATGGTCACCAAGTCGATAAGCGTGTAATTTCGCTGACGACATATGGAGTTTAGGATTCCCTTGTCCGTGCAATTATTGCAGAAAATTGGGATGCGTCCTCCTCTCGGCGATCCTTTATCTTGTTCATAACCGTGGAGGAATCGCCCAAGAATGATGTCTTGTTTCAGCGGGCTCTTGCGAATTCGAGAGAGATCGCTAATGTTTGGGTGGTGGTGGAACTAGATCCGAACCCCATCCAATTTAGGACTCGAGGGCCAAGAAGTTTCCGAACTCGGAAGTTTGGATTTTTGAGTGTTATCCAATGAGTCCGACCACGCTGACTTTAAGTTCAGGGCTTGATCGACATCCGTCCCTCCGCGGGAATACGGCATGGAGGGATCGGGAATCCGGATGTAGCTAGTCCTTAAGATAGAAGAAGAATCGCCGCATTGCTCCTCTATCACAACAACATGATGGGTAGCCTGGGGAGAGTTGATCTTTCTCAGATCGGTTTTAGGACCGACCCGGTCGTAGTCTATGGCGACTCCCAGGGCGGCGATTCGATCCAAGAGCTCGTTTACGGAGGAGAGCTCGATCGGATCTAATTGTTCGGCAAGTTCCGAATTGACATGGAGATTCGTTTCGATGACTCGAGAGGTCATCATCGGCGCGGTGGCCGGACTGGTGGTCATAAGAAAACCACCTAGAGGAAGAGTCTGGCCAGCGGCCAAGGCTCCTTTGGCGATGGTATCGTCTTTAAAGACGAGATGAGGCATCCTACCCGATGGCGGCGACACGCAGGAACTCTCAATGAAAGCACCAATGTCGGTGTCAAAACCGGCGGATCTCGGGTAGGGGGTCCCGAACTGTGTGTCTAGGCGGATGGTAACAGGAGACAAGGGACACGATGTTTTTACCTGTGTTCGGGCCCTCTCGATGGAGGTAAAACCCTACTCACCGCTTGATGAATATTGATGATATGGGTAGTACAAGAGTAGATCTACCACGAGATCAAGGAGGCTAAACCCTAGAAGCTAGCCTATAGTATGATTGTTGTTACGTCCTCACGGACTAAAACCCTCCGGTTTATATAGACACCGGATAGGTTAGGGTTACACAGAGTCGGTTACAATGGTAGGAGATCTACATATCGGTATCGCCAAGCTTACCTTCCACGCCAAGGAAAGTCCCATCCGGACACGGGACGAAGTATTCAATCTTGTATCTTCATAGTCCAGGAGTCCGGCAAATGGTGAGAGTTCGGCTATCCGGACACCCCCTAATCCGGGACTCCCTCAAGGGGCCCAACTCCGAGGCGACTGACAGGGAGTCAAGAGAGCCTCTCCCTCGGCGCAGGTCCCGCACTCTCCGCCTCTTGCCGGACGACGACGAGGATGGCGACGAGCGAGGTGGCGCGAGCTCGCCCCTGATCCCGAAGAAGGGCAGGATGGGGCTGGTTCCTCGCGGGTCTGCCCCGGCTCCGAGGCGATCTGCAGACACACCTCCTGCTCCTGAAACTCTTGAGGCTGACCCCTGCAGCCGGCTCTCGGACTTCAAGTTCGGTCGGGGGTTGCTTGAGCCCGCGAGCGATGACCAGTAAGTGCTTGATTCTTGTTTTGCTTCTTGCATTGTTGTTGAGGCTTGATATCTGTATTCCTTGGCTAGGCTGGCGCCTGCGGCGAAAAAGCTGAAGGGGGCTCCTGAGGCTTCGCCTAGGACAGCGCCTCCATCCGCGGAAGAAGGGGGCAGCAAGACGTGGGCCTCTCCTACCCGGTCATCCTCGCGAGGCCTGGCGGGGCTAGCTAGGGCGAGCTCAGCTCCCATGGCCCAAGCGACTCCTGAGGTATCCTTGTCTGATGCCACTGCCGCCGTCGCCGGGGCGCAGAAGGCCCCGACTCATGGTGCTGTGATTACGCTACCGTCCTCTCCTCCTACTCCGCCAACTGCCGTTTCTCCGACTCCTTCTCTTGTCTGGATCGTGCTGCTGCTGGACTGGACCGGCTGCGGCAAGATCTTCTGGGCGCCGACCCTCGCTTGGTGGCCGGACGCCTGGAGCTGGCCTCCGGCTGGGTTCGCTCTGATGCTTCGATTCGAGCGGCGCTGGTTCAGGCCACGACGGCTTGCGACGAGGAGAAGCAGGCCGTCCTCGGGGCAAAGGCTGCTCACGACGCCGCCTTGGGGGAGGTAGCCGATGTCCGAGGTCGCTATGAGGCGCTGGAGAGCGAGCTGCAGGGCCTGCGCGACCAGCTTGCCAAGGATGCCCGCACCCGCCAAGAGAAGGAGGAAGGCATGAAGGCTCGCGAGGCGGCCGCCAAGGACCGGGAAGCCAAGCTTGATGAGCGCCATAACCGCTTGGGTGCGCTGGAGCAGGAGTTGGAGGCGAAGAGGGTCGAGCTGGACGGCAAGGCGCGGGTCCTGGCCGAGGACCGTGTGGCCTTTGTGAAGCTGGAGATGAAGGCTCGCACCTTGCTGAGGTCG
Source organism: Aegilops bicornis (assembly GCA_021605145.1). Classification (NCBI taxonomy): domain Eukaryota; kingdom Viridiplantae; phylum Streptophyta; class Magnoliopsida; order Poales; family Poaceae; genus Aegilops; species Aegilops bicornis. The sequence goes on from CM038670.1 coordinate 627,273,915, forward strand.
CTTTACAACAGCGGCCTGGAAAGCCCGCTGGCCGACGCCGAGGACGGCCCCGCCAAGTTGCTTCCCTTCCTGGTACGCGCTCTTGAAGATGTCACCCTTGGCCTTGGCCCCACGGCCAAGGCCGAGGCGCGGTCTCGTCTTCTGCCGCAGCCGACGCGTCTTCACCCACGCCTACCTTCGCGATCCCGACGTTGATCTTGGACAGCTTTTGGAGCCTCGTGAGCGGCGAGCTTGCCGCCGCCGCCGAGGCCGTGAAGGGTCGAGCGGAGGCTCACGGGCGGTTCCGTGCCTTCAAAGACCAAGCCGAAGCGAGGCGCTGCCGATCCTGAGGCTTCACGAGGCGAACCTGCCCAGCGCAGCTCCGCCGCCAGCGATGGTGCTGCCAGCAAGTGACTCCTTCGTGGCTCATGTCCTGCTTCCGACTCCTGCAACATGCATCATGCCACGTGGAGGCGTTTAAACTTGCGTTTGACGTTGTGAAAACAGTTATGGACTGTAATATTTGCTTTTGAATTCCTTGAGATTTGCGCTTTTCCTTCCTACTTGCTTATGTTCTACGTCGGTGAGCCGCGCATACCTCAGCCGCCGTTAGCCCCGACCAGAAACTAGGACGGGACCAAGGAGTGAGGGGCTACGTGACAAGTTAGGCTCCTGAGTCGCGATGCTCAGGAGTCCCCCTTGACGCATGAACAGCAAGTAGGGAGGTGAGATGTACGGGTGAATTTACCATTCTACATCGGTAGGGCCCGGCCCCGCGCATACCTCAACTACCATTAGCCTTTCGGAACTAAGGGGTGAGGGGCTACGTGACCAGTTAGGCTCCTGAGTCGCGATGCTCAGGAGTCCCCCTTGACGTTCAAACGGCCTTCGTACCTTGGCTCCGCTTGGGGAGACGTCACGACGAACCAGGCCCGAGGGGCTGGCTGGAGTGGCGTGCGTGCAGGCGTGACCTGCACGTAGCCCCGTGCTCAGCCCCTCACGCGGCACTCCCGAGGGGCGTTCTGATGAGGCCGGACATTGAGCTCTGGGCTCCCGAGGTTGATCTTGACCGGGGCCACCCTTAGTTGTTTATCACCGGAGCATAGCGCTTCAGATGTGTGCGGGCATAGCCGCTCCTCGGCGGTGTCGTCGGCCAACAAGGAGCATGGTGCTTCCACAGTGCGTGGGAGGCTCCCCTCGGGAGGAGCCCACAGGCGTGTACAGCCCCGCCTCGCACGTGGGCTGGCATGGTAGGGCCTGACGAGGTGTATCTGGGCACCCGTGAGCCAGCGCGGGACTCACGGGGCCCTACCTCAAGGCGGGTTGCGCCTAGCTCTGGGCCTTAACTTGTGATGTGTTCCTGCAAATTTGGTTAGATGCCGACGCTCTACGTCCTCGAGTCCCGGCCCTCGAGCGGGGCTCAGCCGTCGCTGGTACGCCAGGTCGCGATGCCGTGGACAAGGCCAGAGGGTGAGGGCTGGAGAGCCAGTAGGAGTCCATGAGTCGCGATGCTCAGGTACCCCCCCTTTAACGTGCAAGCAGCCGACGTGGCATAAGAGGGGTGCCGTGGACAGGCACCAAATAACAATCATGACGGGTCAAACGCACAACCCGAATAAACTCAAGAGGGATACATGCCACTGGGTCTGACCCGAGTGGCTTGGGGATGATGCAGCCCGAGGGGCGCCCCCAATAAAGTAAACTAGAAACAAGAAGCAAAAGGGATACACACCATAGGGACGGACCCACGCGGCCTGGGAATGATGCAGCCCTGGGGGCGCTCCCAGCTGAAAATAAAACTCGAAGGATGTCACCTGAAATGTTGAGGATGAAGGGATGCCGAAGTAGCGGACGCCGTGCGCTGCGGAAGGCGATCCTCAAGAGCCCCCAGGCCCAAGGGCCTCGGGAGGCTCCGGAGGCGCTGGTGGCTCCTCACGGACCATCTCCATCTCCGCCAGGACTGCGGAACGCCGGGCCACTTGAGCCTCCAAGATGCTCCTCATGAGGCGCTGGCATGTGGCAGCCGCGTTCGGCAAGCCATAAGATATGCGAACGTAGTTGTGGGGTGGACCTTCACAGCGCCCCACGCGCGAGGGCCAGAGGCGCTCCTGAGAGGCGGCTCGGTTGAGCCCTGGTATGTCTATGCAGATGCGCAACCCACCATCCTCGCCTAGATGGGGAGCTACGGCGGGTAAGCGGCGGTTGCCACTCATTACTCTTGACTCCTGTAGCTCCTGAATGATCTTGCTGACAAACTCCTGAGGGTTTGGCCCTCCTTTCTTTGCTCCTTCCTGAGGGAAACGTGCTTTGAAACACGCCTCCAAGTGGTGCCCAAGAGCCTCCCTCGTGATCTTAGCAAAGTCGGTGGCCCTCCAGGAGAGAGCCCCCGAGCCTTGCTCGAGGAGGGCGCCGGGCACGCCTTCCTACGCGACAGAAGGAGGTGCCCCCTGAACAGGCGCGGACCCTGAGGGGCCTGCCTCCCGAGGGGTCGGGCCAGGCAATGCCTTCTTCTTCTTGGGAGCAGTCTCGGGGAGCCTCCCGCTTCGGTGGTTTGGGTCTTCAAGTGACGCGGCTCGAAAAGCACGCTCCAGGGAACACACTACGTCTCTCTCTTCACAAGGCACCGTGATGACTCCGCCGCTTCCTGGCATCTTGAGGACATTGTAGCCGTGATGAGTCACGGCCATGAATTTGGCTAGGGCTGGGTACCCGAGGATGGCATTGTATGGCAGGCGAATGTGGGCGACGTCGAAGTCGATGAGCTCGGTGCGGTAGTTGTCGCGCGCCCCGAAGGTGACAGGGAGGCGGACCTGGCCTATCGGAACTGTGGAGCCATCAGTGACTCCGGAGAAAGGCTTGGTTGGCTGAAGCTGATTGTAAGGCACTCGGAGATTGTTGAATGTCTCGACGGACAGGGCATTGAGCCCTGCTCCACCATCGATGAGGGTCCTGGTGACTTGCACGTTGTTGATGATTGGGGAACAAAGCATCGGGAGAACTCCTACTGTGGCTGCACAAGACTTGAGCTGATCCGCCGAAATGAACGTGATGGCGCATGCTGACCACCTGAGAGGGCGCGTGGCTTCAAGCTTGGGGAGGACTGCATTCACTTCGCGGGCGAACTGCTTGAAGATGCATTGAGAGGCTGGGGCTTGTGCTCCACCCAGGATGCAAGCGATTGCACGTGGCTCCTGGAAGCCCCCAGCCCCCTCATCCTGACGATGGTCTTCATATCTCCTTGGCTGCGGTGGCAGAGGAGGGAGGCCTGCGTTGCCTTGCGGGCGATCCTCGCGAGGCTGATCCCTCCAGCCTCCCTCGCGAGGCTGATCCTGCCAGCGGTCCTCGCGAGGTCGGTCACGCCACCCTTGGCGAGGGCCACGGTCTTCCCAGCATCCTGTGTTTCTTCCTCCTCCTCGGCCGTAGCCTCGATCACTGCGTTCGGGGCATCGACCGATTCGCCCTTCTCGCACGGCTCTGAGCTCTTGACACTCGTTGGTGTTGTGGGTGTGGAGGTCGTGGTACACACAGTACCGGCTGCCCTTGGAAGACTCGGGCTCATCTGTGCCTCGCTTGGTGTCTGGTTCTGCCGCGAGCACGGCAGCCCCCTTGCGCTTCACATCCTTGACCTTGGGCTTCTTCTCTTCTGGATCGGCAGCCGGAAGCTCGAGGAGGGAGAGGCGCCCCTCCTCAGCCCTGGAGCACTTGGTCGCCAAGTTGAATAGCTCCAGGGATGTGCACAGGTCTTCATGCATCGCCAGCTCCTCCTTCATCTTGACGTCGCGCACACCATCGGAGAAGGCTGAGATGATGGCCTCCTCGGTCACCTTGGGAATCTTGAGGCGTGCGTTGTTGAAGCACTGGATGTACTTCTGCAGGGTCTCTCCTGGCTGCTGCTTGATGCGGCGCATGTCGCTCACGGCAGGAGGCCGGTCGCGAGTGCCTTGGAAGTTGGCGATGAAGCGGGTGCGCATCTCGTCCCAGGAGGAGATCGTGCCAGGAGCCAGGTTCAGGAGCTAGGTGCGGGCACCGTCCTTGAGCGCCATGGGAAACCAATTCGCCATGACCTTGTCGTCCCCGTTGGCAGCTTCGATGCCCAGCTCGTAAAGCTAGAGGAACTCCGCCGGGTCGGCCGTGTCGTCGTAGCGAGGAGGCAGGTCTGGCTTGAACTTGTCGGGCCACGCGACGCTACGTAGTTCGGCGGTGAAGGCCCGGCAGCCTGCAGTGGCCACGGGAGGCCTCTGGTGATGGAGAGCTTGGTCTTGCGGGTCCCCGGGCGCTGCCGCTGGGAGCAGCGCGGGGTCTTGGCGTGCGGGAACAGGAGCGCGGTCGTGACGGGCCGGTGCAGGGAGCACTCGGGCAGCTTCTTGGGGGCGAGGGACCTCTTGGCAGCTCTGCTCTTGCTGTGCTGGTGCCGGACGGAGCGGGTTCCGCCCTGGGGCCACGCGTGTTGGGCCCAAGGCGTCTTCTTGAGGGGGAGGCGGCTGAGGCGCCCCCGGAGCTTCATCGCCTGCGCAAGGCGGGGTGCGGTGCAACGAGAAGGACGGCGCGGGGGAGCCCCCTGCGGCACGGACGAGCTCGGCGACGCGGTCGAGCCACTCCTTGTAGACGTCGTCGACGGGGCGGTAGCGTAGGAGCTCGTTCGCCGCGATGAGCGCGGCTCGAGCCGCCATGGGAGCGCGGAGCGCGTGGGATGAAGAACCAGCTGGGGCAAGCGATGGAGTAGCGGTGCGTCCGTCTCGCCTCACGGATGGGTGATGGGACGACGCCTGCTGCTCGTTCCCCGCCGGTCCGGTGACGGCGTTGACGGCAGGTGACGGGAAACGGTGGGGGCGGCCGCCAACGGGGGCCGTCTGGGCGACGCGAGTGGCGAGAGCGGCCCGGCGCTCGGCGAGGGCTCGACGAGCGTCTGACATGGATGTGAGGGCGGCGAAGAGCAGGGCGGCGGAAGACGGATTCCGGCGCACCCCTACCTGGCGCGCCAAATGTCGGATTTCGGGTTCCGGCAGACCCTCTAGGTTCGCACTCTGGGGTGCGCGCGGAGATCAGGCCTCCTACCTACCTACACCTCGTCGCCTCGCAAGGATCTAAACTACTCAAAGAGCAACACAAGGGACACAAGGTTTATACTAGTTCGGGCCACCATTGTGGTGCAATAGTTTGTGGTGTGGTGGATTGCCTCTGGGGCAGATGATGAACAGTACAAGGAAGAATAGCCTCGCGAGGGTCTGTTCTTGGCTGGTGCGATGAACTGCTAGGGGGAGTTCAGTCGCTTCTCTCTCTCTCTCTCTCTCTCTCTCTCTCAGATGCAAGATGCCTCTACCCTGTGGGTGGCTAGTCCTATTTATAGGCAAAGGCCCTGGGCCTCTTCCCAAATATTGAGCGGGAAGGGCGCCAACAATTGGCCATTTTGAAGGGGAATATCTAGTACACTTATCCTGACTAAAGTTGGTCCTCGCCCGCCAAAGGCTCGATGGTGACGCCTTGGCTTGGGCTCCACGATGACCTCCTTCCTGCCGTTGTGTTGGCCTTGGTCTTGTTGCACCAAATGGTTGCCTTTGCTTGATACTTCTCGGCCGCGCTTGCCTCCTTTGCACCAAAGAGGAAATGAGGACATCTGCGGTGGCGCCCGCCGGGCGCCTTGGTCGCCATGGCTTGCGCCATGGGCACCTCGTGAGGTACCCGCCTTGATCTCCGCCTCCTCGCGAGCCACCGACGAGGCCGTGCTTGAGGAAGCTTCGTCGTCCGCCTCATGAGGCTTGGCCCCTCACGAGGTCTTGAGCTTGTGCCGATGAAGATGGGGACGTCTTTGGGCCACCCCTTGAGCCACGCCGCAGCCGCAGTGAGCGAGCAAGTTCGGGTACCCCGTTCCCGGAAACGCCGACATCTGGCCATCAACCCGGAGCGATCGATTGATGGCTGTTAATCAACCCGATGGAGCGATTCTTCGCCATCGCTACTAATCAAGCCAATCGATGCCGCCTTTGGGATGAAATAAAGGAGCGTTATGGGGTAGGGGGTTGGATGAATACAAGGAGCGGTGGCGTTGCCTCTGGATGAACAGGAACCAGTGGTGTGGAGGGCTGGATGAACAGTAGATGATGGAGGGGTGGCCGTGGAGGGGTGGTTGAACAGGACCCCGTGGTGTGGAGGGCTGGATGAATAGTATACGGTGGAGGGGTGCCCGTGGAGGGGTGGTTGAACAGTAGCCGGTGGATTAGCACGCGGTGGAGGCTGGATGAACAGGAGCCCGTGGAGGCTGGAGGAGGTCGACGGTGGAGATGAACTGTATCCCGTGGAGTCCCGTTTTGCGGTACGCCACACCCTCCCCGTTTCGGACCGTGGCGCTCCAACACAAGTCCATTTCGTCCGCTTTTGCGGTACACCACACCCTCCCGATGAACAGGACCCCGTTTCGACCGTGGCGCCCAACACAAGTCCGTTTAAATCTGCTTTTGCGGTACGCCACACCCTCCCGATCAACAAGACCCCTTTCAACCGTAGGAGGTCCGCTTCCTCCGCTTTTGCGTCGCCAGCCCCTCCCGATCAACATGACCCCGTTTCAAATGTGGCCGGTCGAACACAAGGCCGTTTCCTCCGTTCTGCGGTACGCCAGGCCTCGTTTCCATCGCATGTTCCGTCCAAGCCCTCCCGATGAACACGACCACGCATTCCGTTCCAACCCAGCCGGTTCGATCCCCATGAACACGACGATGCTGCTGTTTCTCCGTTCTGACCCAGCCATGGACGTATGCGCGATAGGTGTTAGAGACCCTTCCCGTATGTAATGACGCGGGTCAGATTTTCTTTCTTGCACCCTCGCGTACATGCGTGCGTGTACATGCTACCTGCGCGCCTCTACTACGACACGTGCGTGCCTCTACATCCACCAGTATATATGTATGTACACGTTTGTGACTAGAATGACAACGCTACGTACGCTTCGACCAGGTGGGTCCCGACTATCAGGCACTTCCTTGCGTGCGACGATGTAGCTGGTGGGTCCCAGCAGTCAGGGGGGCGAATCGTTTTTTCGGACGCACTTCCTTGCGTGCGAAGATGTAATTGGTGGGTCCCAGCATACAGGGGGTAAGGTTTTTTTCGCTAAATACGGTGGCCCGTCCGATGGGTCCCCGCTGTCAGGTGGAGGAATAATTATTTTGCGCGTAATAAGGAGGCACTTCCTTGCTGCGGTCGTGGACCCAGCTGTCAGCCTCTCCACGTATAGTCCACGTCCGACGGAAGCCATTCCTTGACCACGTTGACCACGCCGCGCTGAGAGCACCAGGGCAGTGGACGACGGCGAGGCCTAGGAAGGGGACGACGCGGAGCCGGGGAAGACGCGGCAGTGGATGCCCACGCCGTGAGGAGTATGAGGGTTCACTCGTTCGGCTGCGGTGTGAGGCTGGCGTCGCCGCAGAATAACGAGGGTGTGGGTGCGTAGAGGATGGCCTGGCCAGCGGTGGGAGTAGTAGGGCGGTGAGGCCTCCATGCGGCATCACAGACCGGCCACGGGCGGCGAGGAAGCGGGCAACGATCGGCGCTGCTTTGGGCGGCTGGAGCAAAGAAGACCAGAGGTTGAAGAAGCACTACGGCCGTTGGATGGACATCGTACGATCACTGGAGCTAGAATCGTTAATATATTGACGAAAGTTGACAAAGGCCTCCCTCCCATTCAACTTAGTAGGCCCACAAGTCAGCCTCCCACCAAGGTTGGTCCCAGCTAGCAGGGGGTATTCATTTTTTTGTGCGTAATAAAGAGGCACTTCCGGTGGGTCCGAGCTGACAGCGGGGGGGGGGGGGACATTTTTTTCGTGAAATACGGTGGTTCGTCCTGTGGGTCCTAGCAGTCAGGGGAAACGTTTTTTTTCGCGAAATACTGGTGACCCATCCGGTGGGTCCCTGCTGTCAGGTGGAGGAATAATTATTTTCCGCGTAATAAGGAGGGACTTCCTTTCGGCTGCCGTGGACCCAAATTGCCACCTCTCCACGCACAAGATTTCTTCCGATGGAAGTCGGTCGTTGACCACATTGACCACGCCGTGCCGAGAGCACCACGGCGGTGGACGACGGCGAGGCCTAGGAAGGGGACGACGCGGAGCCGGGGAAGACGCGGCAGTGGAAGCCCGCGCGGAGAGGAGTACGAGGGTTCACCGGTTCGGCTGCGGTGTGAGGCTGCCATCGCCGCAGGCCTCGCCAAAGATGGGAATAGTAGAGGCGGTGAGGCCTCCGGCGGCGGCCTGACCGGCCACGGAGGCGGCGACATGCGGCATGGTGGCGCTGCTTTGGGCGGCTGGAGCAAGAACACCAGAGGTTGAAGAAGCACTACGGCCGTTGGATGGCCATCGTACGGTCACTGGAGCTAGAATCGTTCATATTGACTAAAGTTGACAAAGGCCCCCGTCCCAGTCAACTTAGTAGGCCCACAAGTCAGCCTCCCACCATGGTGGGTCCCAGCTAGCAGGGGGAGTATTCATTTTTTTGTGCGTAATAAGGAGGCACTTCCGGTGGGTCCGAGCTGACAGCGCGGGGAATGTCTTTTTCGCAAAATACGCTGGCCCGTCCGGTGGGTCCCAGCAGTCAGGGGGAAGAGTTTTTTTCGTGAAATAAGGTGGCCCATCCGGTGGGTCCCTGCTGTCAGGTGGAGGAATAATTATTTTGCGCGTAATAAGGAGGCACTTCCTTGCAGCCGCCTGGACCCAGCTGTCAGCCACTCCATGTACAAGATTTCTTCCGATGGAAGTCGGTCGTTGACCACGTTGACCACGCCGCGCCGAGAGCACCGTGGCGTGGTCTGGATGCGGATAATGCGAGGCCTAGGAAGGGGCACGGAGCCGGGAAGACGCAATGCAGTGGTAGCCCGCGGAGAGGAGTACGAGGGTTCATCGTTCTGCCGTCGCCGCAGAATAACAGGGGGTGTGGGTGAGTAGAGGGATGGCCTCGCCAGCGGTAGGAGTAGTACGGGGCGATGAGGCCTCCAGGCATCACAGCTGGCCACGGGAGGCAGGAGCACGTGACACGACCGGCGCTGCTTTGGGCGGCTGGAGCAAGAAGACCAGAGGTTAAAGAAGCACTACGGCCGTTGGATGGACATCGTACAATCACTGCAGCTAGAATCGTTTATATTGACTAAGGTTACAAAGCCCTTGGTACGCATCAACTTAGTAGGCCCATAACTCGGATTTGGCAGAGAACATATAGCCCATTTGCGATTTGTAAGAATGTATAGCCCATTTTTCAATTCTAATGGAATTTACTACAGCCCATTTACGGGTTTGTTAAAAGTACAGCCCAACTTCTAGGTAGGACAACGATTAATAATTTCAAACAACCGCTCAAAACAGAATTAAAAAAATTCCCACATTTTGATGGGATCCGACGTATTTTTATCCGAAATTTCTAGTCAGGTTAAATATACTTTCAAAATAAAGTTGTATCACATTAAAATCCAACGAAATATTGCGCGCGCAACAAGTAATGAAATTAAAATTTCTAAATTCCAAAAATAATATATTTTTCAAACTAATTACGTGTTTGGTGCATAGTAATTGCCCAGTTATTATAATTACATCCCATTTATTATTTCTTAAAGTCCATTTTCTTGTTATGCCTAATGCATACCTCCTAGGAAACTTTGCAGCCCAGCGGGGCGGATAACAAGTTGACCCGGATATTGTGTACAACTGTCGGCCCGCTTGCATTGCCGATGTTGAAAAAAGGCACATGTAGTACAAGACAACCTAACATGGTTACTCATTACGCTCAGGACGCCGGAAAGGCCCAAACAAGGCTTCTGTACAACTTTTTGAAGTCACTGAGCTCAATTAATAACTTAAGAAAAAATTTAGATTACAGTGGAACCTAATTAAAAGCTATCACGAGCAAATAAATAATTCAACGGGTCCCACTTGTGCGTGTGCACGTGTGTGTGCGTGTGTGTATGTGAGAGAGAGAGAGATAGAGAGAGAGACCCATCAGTCGATGCTCGTAAATACATCTTTCAGCCATATGCATTGGCATTGCTGATGCTCAGTAAAAACTTATATAGTTGACACAATCATATAGAACATCATAGCACACTGAACTTGCATACAAAAATTTCACCTAGGCGGCACAATCAGGATGGAAGCAGTGGATCGCTACGGGAAGGGCTATGTTGAAACCAATGAAGTCGTACATAACGGTTCATCGTCTTTATAAATGACGGGGAAATATCTTGAATGTTGTGCAAAGAAAATGTATATACAACACAATAAGTTCTGCTAGCACATTAAGTTGACGTACAACCCTTTCTAAAAAAAAAGTTCAGGTACAAAATTAGAACAGGCCACAATCAAATGTATTGGCATATCGCTGCTTCGCACCCATAGCTCGGATTTAACTAGTACTATTAGACAAGATTCAGTTGTTACCTCAAATTAGAGCACATCCAGGCAGCCAGCCCTGCCTCTTCTCCCAAAGAAGCAGTGGCCTCCGCCGCGCGATGGAGTAGGCCCTGTGCCATCCATCGTTCCGAGAAACACGGGGAAAGTCTGACGTTGACTCCTGTAATGGACGTCGTCGACGGACCCTGGCACCAGCGGGGGCGGCAGGACTTCGATTGATGGATTGGTCACTTCTTCGACATGCACGAACACTCGATACAGGTACATCCCTAACATGGTCCGCGGCGGCCTTGGTGGCGACAAATAGTACAACCCCGGTTCCTGCACCGGTATCTCAACACCAATCAGCTTCGGTATGGTGGACGGCTTCTTCATCCATGCCAAAACCGTCAGAGCCCAGCTGTCTAGAGGAACAAACATACTTACGAGCTCACCTCCAAGGTCGTTGATAAGCTCGTTCATGGACTCGCTGTTCCAAGCACGTCGAGGCATGCCGTGGAAGGTGAGCTTTGTTAAAAAATCAAGCTCAGAGGGCACCGAGCCCCATCCTGGGTGCCACCGATCAAAGCTCACCAGCGCGCCATCGTAGAACAAACGCCGGGAAGATTCGAACACACACGATCGCAAATGAAAGTTGTTCGGAACCTGACGAAGAAATCAGCCGGTGGCGGACAGACTTCGACGAGCAAGTCACTTATTTGGATGCCGTTCGCAATGCCAAGAGCTTAGTCAAGGTCGTCCGGCGAGACGGGAGGCCGATCGCCGTTGATGGTTACCATCAGCACTTTTCCGGCAAACTGGTCGTCAAGTGCCGCCATACCACTGTTGAGCGACAGCACGCAACGACCGAAGGCAGGACGGACCTCAGGATCTCCGGCTCGGAGATCCGCGTTGACCGGCGACATGATCGTGCACTTGAGTACAGGGAGAACAGGAGGGGGATTTGGGGAACTGGAGTAGGAATCGAGATTCCAGAGGTGGGGGAGGGGCGGGAGACTGGGGATGAAAAGGTAGCATGAATTTCAAGCACGCGCCAATATGTTTCTCGGGCGCGCAAGCGCATGAAAACACCAGTGGCACCCACATGTCGGCCTAAGAGTCCTTATTCTTTCTTTTTTGGAGAGCCCGGCCTTTTTTTCAGGATCTTTTGAGAGCCCGGCCCGAGAGTCATAATTGACTTGTTTGGCATTGCGTTACTACTCGGCCCAGATTCAACGACACCTCACCGCCCAAACAAGTGTACATCATCGAAAAGACAAGTGAGCTCAAATTATATAACTTGAAAAAGGAGATATACTCACGAACCTTTGGAGAATGGTGATGCCCTCATTTAGCCCACCAAAGAGTTCAAGACAATAAACAGTTCGAAACAACGATATATACAACATTCAAACACTGACTAGTGACTACTACTGACATAAACAACAAGACATGATAGTTCATAAGAAGTCTTGCTACACCATCAAAACGTACCCATCTGCAGCGCTCAGACTCTCGTGATCTAGACGAGAATGACATTCTAAACAGAAGCAACTATTACATAGAAAGAGTGACATAGACGAGGATGACCAAATGACAAGGAATATGCATAACAAAAGAAAGAACTACCCATCCAGAGCCAGCAGCAAAGACAACAAAGTCATTCAAAGAGATGATCCAACACCATCATAATTTGCAGCCCCGCTTCAGCGACCAGTGATCCGGAGACACCAGTACTCCACCCTTTCGATGCAATAGCCCAATTACCTATCAACCTCAAGGCTTGAACCACATCAACGCTTATCGTAATTGAGACATCCAAGGATCAAAGTTAATCCGGATGCCTTTGTCATTCTCACCTTCTTTTGGCTGCAGTCAGATCGTTGACAATCGTGGGAGTATGCTCCCGAACTCCTAGGGCTCGCCATGTAGACACAGTTTTCCATAGCAAACAGTGCCTCTCTGCCATCAAGGTCCTTGCAAACGGTGATCTCCTGGTTAATCGGATAATTGAGTCCGAGAAACAGAGAGTGTGAACCAAGGCTGTTTACCCGCCTCCAACTAAAAAATCCTAAAGGCCCCAACAAGCTGGTATCTTGCTCATAGACGTAACAGCCACTGTCCGGATACTCGCGTATTTCACGGTGCTTGTATACAGTGGGGTTTTTGCAATATAACTTTTCCGGCTCATGTGTCCGAATTATCATTAGTCTTTTGCCGTCGTCTGATCGAGCGAGAAACCAGTTGTGCTCCCTGTTTTTGGCAAAGGTGGTGTAATTACAAAGGGCAGTAACTGTAGGGACACTGCATCATATCAAAAAGGACAAGCATTGTTAATGTAAGATCAGCATTGTTCAGAGTATGAGTAGGATAATGCAAGAAACAGCATTGATATGTCCCTGTTGGAACTGGGAGGAAAATACAGGGAAATGTATACTGGGTTCAAAAATATAGAAGTGCCATGCATGGTTATACTCATGTTATCTCGCAATCGATTCTTCACAGGAAACTACCATGTCATGCATGTTATGTAATCATGTTTTGTCCTCACAAACAAATTCTTCAAGGTAACTAATAGACCATGCATTGTTATATACTCGTGTTCTATGGGCAAAATTTTTGTGAGAATATTATTCTAGTCATTGATTGCTGAAGGGCGAATATAGGTATGTACACATGGTAAGCATTGCAGGATTTCACTACTTCCAAATATAGAGTTCTCCATATGCACATTTACTTCCCTAATGTATGGTTAGATGAAACCAACGATGTGGTGCATGTTTCTACATCATGAAAATGAGGAAACTAACATGGCCATTGATACACAATCATATTTAGTAGCAGTATATAGATTATTGTAAAATAAGGATAATATCCATATATTCCTAACCGCTTGATTATTCAGTGGTACAAATTGGTCAGTAATGACATGGTCACAATCGCATGAATTAACTCATTCCAAATATAGCTGATTTACGGCGTCTCTAATATATTGCCATAGTTCTACTCAAATTCTGCTCAAACAGGGATATGCCAATCATCAAAAAAGTTCAAATAAAGGTCATGGCGTCATCATTAACATGAGATGGAAACAACTTACACGCGGCGTCCCAGCAATGCGTGGTGCCATCTGCTTTATCGATCGCGTAGATGATGCCATTGTGTTCAATAGCATCACAAAAGTGTGTATCAGCTTTGACAATGATCCACTGCGAGCCGAGTTGTCTCCAGCTAAAAAATGCACCGACGTAAAGATAGGCGAGTCCGCGGTCGAACAAGGCAATTAGCTTGAAGTCTGCGTAATTCGTATGTCGTGTGGGTACTTGGCAGATTACAATCTTCTGCAAAACAAGGTTCGTCCAACTGACATAGTAATCTAGACTTGGACCGCGATGGTAATACTCTATATAATCCAACGGAGGAAGGATAATCTCATGGGAGGTATGGAAGTTCACGAGTACCAACTTTTTACCGTCTTCTCTGAAGGCAGCCATCCAGTGGGAGTTCATGCCGACCCAGTACATACCTGCCAAGAAGTTTTGGGCGATGGTGATCGGATCGATGTCGAGGGAAATGATGTACGGCGACACACTACATACTTGCAAAGAAGTTTCGGCTAATGGAGATCGTATTGAAGTTGAGGGGCATCATGCACGCCTCCGTATCATGGTGAGCCAATCTCGCAAGACCAGATAGCAGCAAGCAGGGTGTCTTGAAAAGCTTAGGCCTCGCTTCGACGATGACCGTGTGCATGTCCCTCGAGCATGCAGCCAGCCTTGAGGCGGTCAACATATCCATACACGAACAATGAGGTCGAGGATGTCACTTTGGGGAGATTGCTCCAATCGCGGCTCATATGGATGTTCTTGCGGTTCGCGTTCGCCATGGTGGAGTTTGGAAGGGGCTTGATTTACGGGGAGAAGGATGTCGGTCTTTGGAGCGGCTAGCGAGGGAATAGTGGTACTGGGGGAGGCGAGTGAGGCGATGGTACACGGGGGCACAGTGAGATGGAGACGGAGATGGAGACGGAGAAGGAGATGGAGATGGAGTGGTGCTATGGGAGCGGAGAGGGAAACGAGGCGAGGCGCCAATGTGCTGATGGCGGTGACAGATCGCATAAAGGCATGTGGTGAGGCTGACTTTGGTAACCCGAACATGCTGCCTCGCCTGGACTAGTGTCAGGCGCAGGGTGTTGTTACTTCACTATGAGGACCGGATGATTAGTATTTTGGCCATCAAGTGTACCACAGTTGTACTACTACTACTAGTAGTAGGAACATGAGTACTCCAGTATTGTATAGTGGAAATAGGTCTCCCGTGCTAGCATGCCTGTTCACTTCATCGTTCAGGTATCATCCATATTGCAAGCAGAACCAAATTCTCGTGCATGCCCAATCAACGCCTCATTGTGATGCATGCAAAGTGGTCGCTCAGTGCATCAAGGACGACATGCAGATCGTTCCACACTTGAGAAGAGGAAAATGGAAAGGTAGAACGCGGCAGCAGAGGAAGAGAACGCTGGCTAACGAGGCCGGAGGGATCGAAAGGTGAAGTTAATGCTCCACGCCTAAAGGTTTTGGGAAAACCTGATTTTCATAAGGTGACTTATACTCACCTAAACAGAGGGAGTATTCCTTAACCAGAGAATTTTGTGTCTCCCACTCACGGGCTCAAAAAAAATCTACGACACATTTTTTTATCTGTTTGCATAGGTCCCACCTATCAGGAAGGATGGGGACGTACACGAACAGGTACGACTCCTCAGTCTACCCGCATAGCCTTTTCGTTTAGTCTACCTAGCCGTCTAATCAACTGTTTGCACGCCACTTCTCCCATTTACTTCTCCATCGGGAACCGATTCGCCTCGGCTTCTTCACCTCCCCTTCATCTTCATTTGCATCCAAACCCCACTGCGTTCACATTGTTTAAACCTCTTTAAATAATCATCTACTACTTCAGTTAGACTAGCCATCTAATCCTAATTCTCCAAACCATTGCCCTTCGTTCCAGCGGTTCCAAATGGCGAAAGAGATCGAGATGCAGGTTTTTAGCGTCCAACATGTCCTCGTCGAAGGCTCGATGCGCATAGTTGCCACCATCACCGTCCACCCAAGGGTTGTTCGGCAGTGGATCAACAATGTATCCAACTCCCTCAAAAAGGTAGAGACGAGGGTCATCGGTCTCGATGCAGAGTACATGGAGCGTGCCTCGAAGATCCGGTAGCGCGCCGTCCTTCTGTGCCTCGAAGATGATGTTTTGGTGTACATCATACGCTCGCCCTCCATACCGGTGAGCTTCACGATTTCTTGTCTCAGAGGACGTATACTTACGTGGGGCAGCCATCGAAGGGGACAAACAGAAGCTGGAGCCGTACAACCTTGATTTGAAAAGCATCGCTGACCTACAAACCAGAATCAAAATTCCTGTAGAAGATTGTGCTAAACAGACACCATCCCTATTCGACGTAGAAAATTTTGTGCTCGGTACAAATCTTCAGAAGGGTGACGAGACGGTGGCATTAAGGTCATCTGGATAGGAGAATTATCCCTTGACGTACGAGCGGATAAAATATGCTGCCCTCGATGCCCGTGTGAGTTTCGAGATAGCTGCAAGGTCCAAAGAGCTTGTTGCGAAGCCGCCTCCCACAGAGAATGAGAACAAGAAGAAGAAGAAGAAGAAGAAGAAGAAGAAGAAGAAGAAAACGCTGCACGAGCAGGAGGGCATTATGGATGGATGAACTATTTCCTTTCTTGTAAAAAAAATTATTCCCTCTCGGTGTATATTGATATAGATGGACTATTTCGATGGTGTGCATGTCTTTGGAACAGAGTAGTAGCGTGGGTCCGCTTGACTATAAGGAACTATTTATCCGCATATATAGCTTTCTCTGCTACTCCTTCCAGTGATCGGTATACAGTGCATGTGTCCGTAGACATGACAACTTGTCCATGGAAGTTCAACTACGGCGACCATCACGTTTCATCTCGCGATTCCCACGACGCCTCTCCAACCCACGGCACCACGCCCCCCGACGTGCGCCTCACCCCTCTCGGCCGCACTGCCCCTCTGCCTTTGTGTGCATGACATGTGGGCCACCTAAAATGCGGCGAGCATCAAGTTTCTACCATAGCCACCCACGATTCCCACGACGCCGCTCGAATCCATGAAACCACACGTCCCATGACCTGCTGCTTGCCCCTCTTGGCCCCACTGCCCCTCTGCCTTCGAGAGCATTACATGTGGACCAGTCACCTATCGGGTCCACATGTTATTGACTCAAAGGTAGTTGTAGTAAGGCGCTGAAGCTCAGTCCGACAGCCCTGAGAGGGAAATGTAACTCCTGCGCCAGGGCTTGTGGTGCTCCTCAAGCGAACTCGTACAATCTCGAGATTTGTTTCTTTACTATACATGCACGCAACGATTTAATGGACATTGTAATCTCAACATGTGATGGGGAGCTCTAAATTTGAATTTGAAACTTATAAAATGAAAAGATTCAAAACAAATAAACTGGGAGAGAGGGAGTATATCGTAGGATGTGTCCCATACAAAATAAGTCCCCTAGTTTGTCACCGCGAAGATGCGGTTAGAAAGGAGCACAGCGTCTTCCTACTCGTACGGCAACAAATCGGCCGCAGACAGCATGGTCCGCCTTTGACCGCCATGTGCAAGGTTCGTGCTATCTTTTATTCAATCTCACCGTGGTTCCATCGCACCAATTCATGCAGCTTACTGTTGCATGGCTGATCCCAATGTTGGACAAAGGTTCTACGGAACGGTGTCACCATTGTAAATGTTGTGCAAATTGATGTTGGTACCCTCCCGCATATATGCAAGCCAATCTCCACTGCAAGACCGAGCCTAGCCTCGTGAAACAAGCAAGGTGGGGGAGAATTAGGAAATGGACACGGAAGTAGTCTTTAGAATGCATTTACTACGTGATCAAACTCATCTTACCTGCTCATCGGAGGAAATCCGAGTGCCCCTCGACGTCGGCATCTCAAGGGCGTCAACTTGCAACTACGGCCACGCCGTCTTGGAGAGACCCCAAGGAAACATCCTCGTATGCTCCACGGATCATCAAGATGCATTTGTATGAGTAGTTTATCTTGTGAGAGAAAAGGATGAACGAGGGAAGGCCTCTAGAGATAGAGATGGACACTACTACTACTAATGTGCTGGCCCGTGCGTTGCAATGGATCCAAACTAGTAGAATAATACTTGTTCACGTGCTTGAAATATAAACACTCTAGTTTTGATATACATGTGTCAGCAGACACGACAGCTTGTACATGGAAGTTGAACCACGTCGACCATCACGTTTCTTGTTTCTACCACTGCCACACCCACACGCGATTCCCACGACGCCGCTCCAACCCACGGCACGACGTCCCCCGACGTGGACATGGATCCTCTGACGTGGCTATCACTGCCTTGCCCTACCTTTCCTTCGCTGACAGGTGGGACCCACGCTTATGGGTCCCACATGTCAGTGATAGAATGGTAGGATTGTTCGTGCCCCTCATCCCTCTCGGCCCCACCGCTCCGCCTTTGTGTGCATGACATGCGGGCCAAATCAACTGCGGCGACCATCAACTTTCTACCACAGACACACCCGATTGGACGCGGTTTGCTCGCTCCGCTTGTGCTTTGATCCATACTCCCGCACCATCGAATTTTCATCCAGGTAATGTGACACATTTCGTCCCGGGCATCAATCCTCAGCTGGAGTACTTATGTACTACAGGTAGTACCCGCCGGTGTGGCCATCTATGCCTCGTAACACCCTGACGCCCAGCTGTGGTACCCTCGCCACAGCCACGCCACCACCGGCCGGTTCATCTCGAACGAGTGAGTCGCGAACCACGGCACCACCATGAGAATGACATGTGGGCCAGCCGAATTTAAGGCCCACATGTCATTGACTCAAAGGCCGGGCACTAAGCCATTGAAGTTTGGTCCCGTGGGCCCCGAGAGGAAAATGTAACTCCTGCGGCAGGCCTTGTGGTGCTCCCGCAGATCTGAGCTCGTGCCAAAACTGGAATTTGTTTCTTGCTACTACTAGTACTAGTAGGAAGGTACACGTGCATTGCACGCATGAGATTCTCGTGGTTTGTGCATTATGCTTCTACATGTGTAGTTTTCTCGGATTCTAACATGTGGCAAAATTTGGTGGAATGTAAGGTTAGGCAAGTTTGATTAACTTAGGTGAGTGTTTGGTTCAAGCCACACCTTAGGCAAGCCACACTGCCCCACATGACATACACACACAAAATGTGGCAAGATTCCTTAGGCTTGCCAACTTGTGGCAAAATTTGGTGGAATGTAAGGTTAGGCAAGTTTGATTAACTTAGGTGAGTGTTTGGTTCAAGCCACACCTTAGGCAAGCCACACTGCCCCACATGACATACACACAAAAAATGTGGCAAGATTCCCTTAGGCTTGCCAACTTGTGGCAAAATTTGGTGGAATGTAAGGTTAGGCAAGTTTGATTAACTTAGGTGAGTGTTTTGTTCAAGCCACACCTTAGGCAAGCCACACTGGCCCCACATGACATACACACAAAAAATGTGGCAAGATTCCCTTAGGCTTGCCAACTTGTGGCTCTCATTTTGAAGAACTTATTAATAACTTTGCCTGAGCTTAGTTGTGGCAAATTTAGTCATGAATTAAGTTCAAACATGGAGTCTTCTAGATTATACATGTGGCAAAATCTGGTGGATGATATCCAATGGCCAGTAGTGCTCGGATTTGCCATCTTTGTACCGTCGGATTGGCTTCATCCAACGACCAACTTTCAAAGTTTTTCACACACTATATAGGGGGTATAGATATAGATGTGCCGGTCCGCTGCAATGGATCCAAAGTATATCTATTTAGTGGAGTGCACTCTAAACACATTATCTATTTATTTTTCTCTAACCTTCCGTAGCCATGCAACCAAGACACATAAGCTTCATGGGTGCCCCCCACATCATATTATTCATACTACGTTGATTGAAAAAAAGATAAATCACCCAAAACAAGATCTTCCCGTTTTTTGTTCCTACGATGTTGTGTCGTGCACGTATCTACTAGTTGTATAGTCGTAGTACTAGTAATATAATAGTATTAGGAGTACAAACTTGGTAGGAGTGGTACTAATACGGAATGCTCCTACTCTATCAACGAGCCCCGTCTGACACAAAATTTCTTGGCTTCCGTACAGCCTAGATCTTCCCCTTGTTTCGCTTTTCCAACCCGGCAAGTGGCGGGTGTCGGTTTGCTCAACGGGCGGTCCCACATGAAAGTGAAAATTCTGAGGCACAGGGCGGAGCTACGTGAGGGCCAACACGTGCCTGGCCCGCCCAACCTAGCAGGATTTTCATAGTTGTACATCCAGTTTTGAGGCATGGAATGTCAACGCAAGGGTAATTTCTATAGCTCGCTAGATCGGGCACGCCCAACGTTTTGCTTCAAGCTACGCCTTTGCTAGGCAACACGCCTTCCCTAAGCTATGTGTCGTGCCGGACGGGCCGTGTTGTACTCCCGATTCCCGGGCGTGTGGGGGTGCGACGTGAACGTGGGAGGCCTTTTCCTTTTACTAGCAATGTGCTCGTGCATTGCGACGAATCCAAAGTAGTAGAATAGTAGTATTTGTTCACAAACTTGAAAGAAATCACTATTGTTTTGATATACTCCTAATATATTACTCCCTTCGTACCTAAATATTTGTCTTTTTTGAGATTTCAAATGGACTATCACATATGGATTATATAGACATATTCTAGTTTCTAGCAAGATGCCCGCACGTTGCACGAAGTTGATGGAAAAGGTAAGCATAACTTATAAATTGACGGATGGAGTACTAGTTACAGTGATGCCAAATTTTTGTCCCCATTGTATTTCTTGCCAAATTTTGACCATAGATTAAACTAAGAAAATGTTCACGTATGTCACCAAACATTATATTTTTCAAAACTATGTTCAAAGACGAATCCAATGAGATAATTTTTCTTGACATCCATTAACATTTTGTTAGTTAAATATTTAGTCAAAATTTGGCAAAACTATAAAAGGGACCTATAAACCAGGACGGAGGTAGTACCCACTATGAAGGTAGTAACATAGTCTAGGGATATGTGTATGTTACTCACCATTGTGGCTAGTCTAACACATAGGCGTGGTGCATTAACTGTCACATTGTTTCTTATTTTTTGACATAAATAGAGGAATCAACCCAGAAGAGATGTGGGGCTTGTATGCTTTTAATGACTTGAGACTATCAAACATGACATGAAGTGGTCAGTTCGTTGCACAAGAACAAATAGAACCCACGTCAGCACACATGCATCTTATAGCATCACATCCAATGGCTATAAAAGATGAATGAGACCAAATTATATCTCATCTAGATGAGTTCTAGCAAAACTGTATTAATAATACTTAGTACTCCTGCGCCATGTATCATATAAGTATCATGTAGTCCTTTATTTATTGCCATGTATGAAACATAGTTCACGAGCGCTCTCTATATGTACCATCTTTTTTTTTAATTTCAAGTTTTGCTCCATGGCGCAATCCATCGATACTACTACTGTACAAAAGTGGAGTATATACATTTTTTAAAAGGCTAGAGGGCGGGGCAGTCTAGCTCGGTCGGTTTCACGAGAGGCGAGGGCCTTTGTGATTTGACAGCTCATTAATGTTGTCAAATCGAATAGTACTGCACCGCGCGCTGCACGCCCGGTACCTCCATTAAACCCCTCCGTTAAACCCACATGCAAATCGAGAATCCTAATCCGGCCACACGTCCGTTCATGAGCGGGCCGGAATTAAACGCAACACCGGCCGAGCTCCTCCCGTCCGCCCTCATTTTAAACGAGGCCAGACGCCGTCCAAGATCCTACCGTCCGCCCTCTATTTACACGAGGCCAGAAAGACAGCGGGAAAGAATCGCACCCCTCCGCCGCTCCCCCATCTCCTCCTTCACCATTTTCTCCACCCTTCCGATGGCTTCCGATGAGCCCTTCTCCGGCATATTACCCGGCTGGGTGGCCCACCGAGCCCTCCGGATACGGGCGAGGCCGCTCGGTGCTTCACCAACCTCGCTTGGCCCGACGGAGCTTGCCGCCCAGCAAAGCGCGTGGTTCAGCAACTTCGCCGCTCGATTCAGCTTGATGAGGAGTGGCGAAGTTGCTCCACGCCGCACGGGCGGCGAAACACGCCGCTTCTGGCGCCGTCGCTGCTGCATCAAGCGCCACCAGTGTCTGCGGTGGCCGCGCCTCCCGTGTCTGTGGGCACGCCTCCCGTGCCTGTGGTAGCGCCATGCAGGAAGAGACAGAAGCCGGGTGTGTGGAGAGCGACCAGTAGGTGGCCAGCTTCTCCTTGTCCGCCACCATGAAGGCCACCGCCGAGGCGACGACCGCGGATTAAGGTGGTTTCTTTGCTGCTTCGTCTCTTCCGAGGACCTTCGTCGACCCCGCAAGTGTCTGACGGACATGAGGAAGACAAAGGGATCCGCGAGCGGCCATTTAGAACTAAAATAAGTCTAGATATATCCATTTCTAGGACAAGTATTTCCGGACGGAGGGAGTATTAATTATACAAGAGAGCTGGATTGGCACCTCTTAGTTCATGTAAATGTAATGAAATCCATCATGTTTATATGAAGATCCGGCTTTTTTTATACAAAATCCTTCATGCTTATATGAAATCAGTCCGTGTTTGCACGAATTTCATCTGGTTGGTTAGAGTTGTAAAAATGTATGCCGCTGGCGTTTGATGTCGTCCTCCGCGGAAGGAAACGGGAGGAAATTTGCCGGCTGCTGTTGGAGATGCTCTTACGCTAGAAATAATAGAGTGACATCCAATCCATTTGAGTTAATTGCGTGTATGATTGCCCCTCTATAAAAAGTTAATTGCATGTACAAAGGTACACGTGACTTGCGGTGGTGGCTACAACTTCATACAAAAAGTTAAAAAGAAACAAGTCCATCCTTAATATTCTAAGTACTCAGGGTTCCACTTTGTCGGACTGAGTTTAAAGAAGTATATATTAAATAAGTAGAGTAATATATAATATACAAATCTAAAGTTAAATGACAGAATTCAACTCATGTCATCACATTGCGAGCATCCGCGCTAACCAGCCCAGACATTTTTGTTGTAGACCATCTTTGGAGATATATCTCCATGTCTACTCTTATATATACTCCATTAGCTCCTAAATATTTGTCTTTTTCAGATTTCAAATGGACTACCACATACGGATGTGTATGTAGACATATTTTAGAGTGTAGATTCACTCATTTTGCTACGTATGTCTTTTCATGAAGGGCCGATTTGTCCTTGATTTATTTATGAGGTATCCAGATGGCCTGCACCGCCAAGAAAAGAGGGTAACATCAAAATTATGGACTACTTTTTTGAGTATGTTGGTAAGGTCCGGTCATAGTCACTTGTTGAAATCTCTAAAAAGGCAAATACTCCCTCCGTCCGGAAATACTTGTCATCAAAATGGATAAAAGGAAATGTATCTAGACGTATTTTAGTTTTAGATACATCTATTTTTACCCATTTTGATGACAAGTATTTTCGGACGGAGGGAGTAGAAAACAGAGTTGGTGATGATGGTGTGCGTTCCATCCTGCAATATAGGCCATCGGATTTATATCTGGCGGATAGGAAAGAAACTATGGCAATTTTGCAAAAATATACCCACACGTCTCTCCACGTTCGCAAATAAGGCCTTCCCTCGTTCGGCCTTTTCTCTCACAAGATAAACTACTCATACAAATGCATCTTGATGTTCCGTGCAACGCACGGGCAGCTAGCTAATTTCTTTTAAAGTAGTTGCTGCGATAGTTGGGTTGAAGTGATATGTTTTATGTCTGCCCCGAATGATTTCAGATTCACTAGTACTCCCTCCGTTCCAAAATAGATGACCTAACTTTATACTAAAGTTAGTACAAAGTTGAGTCGTCTATTTTGGAACAGAGGGAGTAGTAACAAAGAAAAGATTGCCTTGTTAATTAACAGAAAACAGGGTGAAAACTATCACATGAGGCCGGTAAAAACAAGGCACATTGGGTTCAGCGTCATCGTCACTACAGTTGTGCGCGCGCGAGAAGTCTACATATCGAGGGGGCTACCGAGCGAGGCACCAAGACACAATGTTTGAGAGAGAAACCAATTGATGATTATGATCGATCGAGTTGTCACCCTTCTTTGTCATTGTTGGGGGAGGGAGAGAAAGACGTATCGAGAGTGTGCGCGGTAGGCACAGAGGCACAACTAGCGAGTGTGTGTGTATGTGTGTGTTTGAAAGAGGAGTCGATAGATTATTATCAAGATCGATGTGCCACCCTACTCCTTCAGTGCCGGGTAGTGTGTATGTGTGTGTATGTTTGAGAGAGAATCAAGTCGATAGATTAGTATCAAGATCGAGGTGTCACCCTACTCCTTCGATGCCGGGTAGTGTGTGTGTGTGTGTGTGTGTGTGTATGTTTGAGACAGAAGCCAGTCGATAGATTAGTATCAAGATCGAGGTGTCACCCTACTCCTTCGGTGTTGGGAAGTGTGTGTGGGGGGGCAAGGACACTCACATATCTCTACTCTTATAAAAAACAGAGTTGGTGATGATGGTGTTCCTGCCATCCTGCAATATAGGCCATCCGATTTATATCCGACGGACATGAAGGAAGATATGGCAATTTTGCAAAAAGATACCCACACCCCTCTCCGCATTTGCAAACAAGGCATTCCCTCGTTCATCCTTTTCCCCCACAAGATAAACTTCTCATACAAATGCATCTTGATGTTTCGTGCAACGCACATGGGCATCTTGCTAGTAGGGAGAAGGAGTTTGTGTGACACATATCTACCTATATTAAGGGATAGGTAGATAGCATATGTGTGAGAGACATTATTATACTTTGAGACATTAGTGGTTGTGGGTGGGCCGAATTAAAGGGGTGGGTGTGTTAGACATAGAGAGCGTGTGTGTTTTTGTGTGAGAGACTTGTAGGACGGGGTAGAAAGACGAATTTAACCCTGACAGAGGGAGAGAAATACATGAAGTGCACGTGTGTGATTCCGATGCCCACAGGGAAATGAGATATGTATGCATGTGAGAGAGATTGCACAATTCATTCACGTATCACTATCTAGCGACCGTGGACGTGCATCGCTTGAACATAAGTCAATATCTACTTCGTATCGTGCCCAAAGGTACAATATCGATTCAACGCTATAAAGATTGGACACTCACATATCACATTTTTTTCTATTTAAATAAACCTTTTTCAGTTGTGCATGCCAAAGTTACAGTGATGTTTCTTCAAACAACCAGTATAGCTATCATGCACATGCACCATTGTTACTCTTGCATTCAAATTCATTAGTCTTGGATAATTTAAGTTTCATTTTGAAGTAATATATATGTAATATTCATATATGAATTCAACGGTTACGCAAATTATGAAATGGAGGCTATGTAATCATATGAGGTAACACTTTTAAGTAGCTAACTACAATATCCATTTCTTTTTGTGCGCCTCTACACTAACACGTCAATGCATTATGTTTAAAGTAAATAACCAATGGCACTAAATTATCTATTTACACGAAATACATAGGCTGAGCGTTTGATCCCTTTTTTGTGAACGCCACCACTACATCGCCAGACGATTGGCCGCTACCGTGTGAACGCCAAGTTATCGGCGCATCATCCCGAAAGTTATTGTCTATTTTTCCGGGTGGACTTCACACCGCTTATTAATCACGACGCGTACCCAGTGTACACAGTCTAGCATGACCTTCCCGCTAGCATGGTCCAAAATTAGTTGAAACTGGATACGAACGGTCCCGCGGGCGGCAAAATCTCCGGCCTCCTTCTAAAATTTCCACCACCTTAGTCTTTAGCATGCGAAATCCCCCTTTTGTCCTCGGTGCACGGAGACCAACAGTTACAATACCGCCCTCATCTACATGATAGGTCGGGGCTGCTTTGGTAACTTCCGGTTCCCCCACGACACGCCACCCCATTTCCTCTCCCTTCTCCCGCAAAAACGACTAACTCCACAAAGACCAGAAAGCATCTTACATCACGCCGTCCGTACTTCATCGCCCTTTCTTCCCTCCCCTCTCGAAACCCTAGACTGCTCATCCATCGGCGTACCATAGCCCATTCACTGCCAGCGGCGTCCACCTCGCTATATCCGCTTCCTCACACCCTCATCCAACCTACCGGAGCAGCTTCTGATGCCTCGTCCACGGCCGCAGATCCGCATCGTCGACACCACCCTTAACCCAACCACCGGAGCAGCTTCTGACACCCCATCCACGGCCGCTGATCCGCATCGTCGACGCCATCCTTAACCCAACCACCGGAGCAGCTTCTGACGCCCCGTCCACGGCCACAGATCCGCGTCGTCGACACCATCCTTAACCCAACCACCAGAGCAGCTGCACCTATGCCCTCGTCCACGGCCACAGATCCGCTTCGCCCACACCGTAGTCCACCCTACTGGAGCCGCTCCACAAACACCCTACTCGACGGTTCTAGATCTCCTTACCGGACCCCGACAGCCAGCGCAGCGTCATCACCCTCGACGCGTTTCTAACCTAATTCCCACTGCTCGAGAGATGCCAAGCACCCGCCACGGCCTAGGTACTTGTCACCTTTAAACCCGTCCCAAAGATCACCGCCCGATGTACTTCATATATACTAACCGATCATTTGTTACATGTTATGCAGGTGGCAAAAACTACAAGGACGATGTTTCTTCCGGATCTAACAATGGCCAACCAAGATCCTGGATCGAGGCATTGCTATGATCTTGTAAGCACGCCTCTCTCTCTTGTATTGTTCTCAGGCTCGCCGTGCTTTGCTAGGATTTTTGACCAGTAATCCCTTTGTGCAGACAATGATTTCTACTACTGGCTGCTAAATTGGATATGTAGATGTCATACATGATACTACCTCGTACCTCCGTTCCTAAATATAAGTCTTTCTAGAGATTCCACTATAGGCTACATACGGAGCAAAATGAGTGAATCTACACTCGAAAATGCATCTATATACATCTGTATGTGGTCCATCTTTGGAATCTCTACAAAGACATATATTTAGGAACAGGGTAGTACATAACACAAAATCGTAGGTGGCATGTAGGAATTCCAAAGGCACTACATTAGGCTCCCTTAGAGTGCCCGCCACCAAAGATACTGAGTCATGGCTAGTTTATGGTATGCACACAATCGTTAATTGGTGGTTTAAATATGCAGAAGGAATATGCAATGTAGTATCATGTAGAGATGTCTGAAATTAGCCGTGTCAACTTGCAGATAGGGTTACACAATGAAAAAGTACAAGATGTATGTGGCAATTTCATGGAACGTCGCAAAAAAAGGAGAGGCAGCGGTGAGCCTATACAGTGTGCTATGGTACGTCACTCCTCCATTGCAATCATCGTGACATGTTATTTTTATGCCAGTTATATTAGCCAAGTTTCTTAGGGACAGTTATTACGAGTTACCCTAAGAAAATAAGCACCTGTGAATATAAGCTCCATGTAATACGCCAACCAGTTCTTTTCATTGCGTTTTCAGCTTATCTTTGGTATGATCAGTGGAAAGTCTAGATTGCATTATATATATTTTTCATTTTGCTGCACATATGGAAATTAATTTGACTTGCAAACATCACAAATTGAACCCAGTGCAGTAATTAATATGATAGGAAAACAGACCATCACTATTTGCTCAAAATGTAAATACAAAGATACCATCTACTTGGCATAATCTACTTTGGTCAATGTTTTCCATAGAGATCACATTGCCTAATTTAAACGAAGAATGCATGACCCACATTTAAATGAAGAACAATTATTTGTTGAAATTCGATGGTCCAAGTGGCTGGTTATTATCATATAGCAGCACCACACGAAAGCATCATATGGCAGCAGAAGAGCTCATAGCAACTCATCATACAGCAGCAGTTGCGCAATCCATCATATACCAAAGCAGCAGCTCATATCAATTCATCTTTCAACAGCACCTCAAGGCCATGGCCTCGGGAGGAGGAGGGGAACAAGGTGCCTTCACGCAGGTGGCATCGGCCGTAGTTGTGCGGCGCCATTGGAGTAGTGCGTTGGGCGAACCACGATTGGAAGCATTGCTTGGAGACCATGAGAATGAGGGGCGACGCCAGAGGGAGGAGCACCAAGGGAGGTTTGCCCCTACCCGCCGGCCATGTAGCCTAGCTGGACATAGCATCATCGAGGACCAGGCCAGATGGGACCAGTGGTGACGGCTCGCTGGAGGAACCCTAGTGCCGCAGTGTGGGATCGAGGTAGAGGGAAAGGGGAGAGGAGATGCAAGCGGGCAGGGCAATGAATGCTTGCGTGTTTGTTTTTACTTGAGGGTCGGGTGTGACACAAAGCGCCGATTGCATTTTGAGTGTAATATAGGCGCATAACAGAGTCATTTCACTATTCCCCTTCCCTTCAATTTTTAGTGAGGTTCTACCCGAAACACCCCCCTCCAAAGCGAAATTAGTTAAGCCCAAGCCCATAACAAAAATTGACTTCTTTACATCTTTTATGGCTTATTTTGACAATATACCCTGAAAAGGCGGAATCGAGTTGGCCCTAAACCTGCAATTCAATTGTGCATGCAATGATGAATAACTCCTGCCTGCTATCTGTACATTTAGGCATCGTCATACATGGCATAACCTAATACATGTGCTTTCCATTGTAGAATCTGGAATATGCAATGTTTATGTTAGTTCATACGTTGCACATGATGTTTAAATGCCCTTAAATCTGGTCGATCAAGTGATGGTCTTTAAGCCTCCTTCTTTGCTTCTTTTCTTGATATGTAAGATTTGCTCACACATCTGTTCAATTGCTTGTTTGCATCACCCAGCCATACTAGGACTGTTTGCTTTGATTACTTGTTGTTCTTGACCTAACACTCTAACAGAGCTTGTCAACGATTTAAACACTAAGGGCTGCTGTAGTGGGGCCTTGTCTAACTCATAGGTGAATAAAGGTTTGGTCAGACACTACAAGAGGGCTCTCCAAGAGTACCTGGAGATCTAGTTCGAAGGTATGCCTAGTTTTTACATAGTGCAGTCATAGTAAATGCTCATTTCATTGTGTGCAAGTGCAAGAGCTGCGGCATGTTTCATTATCTGGTGTTGTTTTATTATAATCTCATCCTTTTGTGTTCATAGACTGGAAAGTATGCATATTTATCTTCCAAGGAGACGAGTAACTAGTTTGTGTCACCTTGCAGAGGGGGTGCAATGAAGATAAGATTGAGGATTTCCAAGTACAAGATGTTAGGAAGGACCTTGCAAGAGAAGTAGGAGCTGCCGAGCCTCTTCAACCTGCTAAGGTAAGTCACCGTATGCAACTCAGCAGTTCAATTCCTTGTTTGTTTCAGGCATAGTTAATTTTCTCTTTTCAATTGCTTTATTTGTCCTCACTTAATGAGATGCCCAAATAATTATGCACGATGTTAGGTACTTGTATCACTATTAGTTGACATAATTAAAGGCCTTACCATTTAATTACTCTGCCAAGTGTGCTGAAGCTTTGAAGTCTATTAACCAACTATTATTGCATGAGGTTCACAATCTAGTTTATACTATGCTAATGATTGCATAGTTTTGCCTGTCAGAGTATGTTTGTATGAAACCCTCTCGCTGTTCATTATGCTCCCTAAGACTTTAATTGAGGTACGTAATGGCCAACCGCTTGCTTACTTATATGCAACGTGTTGTCTAAATTTGTAACTTGTCCGTGTTTTCGATTGGGCCCCAACATCATGCTCCTCCGTGAGCTAAGAGGGATTTCTAAATGCAGGCTGCACAGACTATCTTTTTTATAATTTTTAAAATATCACCTGCTTATGCTTCATGACGTGTAACATTTTTTTTTGTGAAAGTGACGTGTAACATTATTGTTAGTCCTGTTTTTCCATGTAGTACAAAATAGTGTCTTGTTCGCTTCACTGTTGTAACTGTATTTTTGCCCTAGTCATGTGTACTTACAGAAACATTTCAGGATGAAGTGACATCAACACAAAAATCATGAAAGCAAAGGCGGCATGGCCAAGTTCGAATGATTATGGATTGGAATTGGAATGTCTTTGATGTTCTCGAGCATCAACTAGAGGTGGCAAGACAACGTGTACATGATTGTCAACGTATAATCAACAAGTTGAGATTGGACATGCAGGTATTAGATGCAGGAGTCAAAAAATGAAACAAGACACCGAGGTAACCATGAAGGAATTGGAGATTTTGCAGACTGAAATTTGTGCTATCTGAATCCGTCCAATCCTATTTTCTTAAGAGATTATAGTTCAAATGGAGTTAAGTTGATGCGCGTCCATGATGTATGAGTCGTATTTGCCCAGTGTATGTAATTTGTTGTTTGTGTATGCTTTATTATCACCTGTGTTGCACCATAATGCCCAAAGTGGGTATAATGGGCTGTAATTTTTATTGTATAGTGTAGGATTATTCTACCTTTCTATGCCTTGATCTCTTTGTTGTATAGTGTATGCTTTTTAGAGGTGATAGTATTGAGTAGGATAATTCTTTGAATATGCTATATCGTTCAAACGGGGGCCAACTCGCCCGACCATGGGCCTTCTACGTCTCGTAGGATCCATGGGCCTTCTACGTCTCGTAGGATCCATGGGCCTTCTACGTCTCGCAGGATCCATGGGCCTTCTACGTCTCGCAGTGTCCATGGGCCTTCTACGTCTCGCAAGATCCATGGGCCTTCTACGTCACGTAGGATCCATGGGCCGCCGACTCATATATGGGTCTTGTACTGGCCTTTAATGGGCCGTAGACGGGCCTATAATGGAAATCATACGTTTTATTGGCTGCTCATAACGGGCCGTTAATAGGCCTTATTTGGTGATGCTATGAAAATGGCCCAACAGACTAACAGACCACAAATGGGCCAACTGTAACGACGGGCTGAATTTGGCCCACAAGCAGAAAATGACAGTAACGGGCCGTAAGTAACCGAATCTTGCAAATAAGCCCAAGAATAAATGGGCTCGAGAAGGCCAAAAGATAACATAATGTAAACGCCCAACCGAATAACGGGCCCTTAATGGGTATAAAGCGATACCTTTGCTCATTACGGGCCAAGTTCACCACGGGCCGTTAATGGGTCTAAAGTAATACACTGTTCATCGCGGGCCAGTTTCACCACGGGCCGTTAATAGGCCAAGAGTTACATAGGGCCTCATATGGGCCGAAAGACGTCATGGGCCATACATGGGCCAGAAGTGAAAACAGGCTGGAATCATATTGGATGGCCCAGATGACGCTACTGGGCCTAATTTGGATAGGGCGTAACGGGCCTTGGGTTAGTGGGCTGTTAATGGGCTATATGCGAACAGGCCATTAACAGGCTTTCCATGGGCCGACCCGTCACCTTTTGACCAAGTCAAATGGGCCGGCCTTTTTCACAGGAATGGGCCTCTGTTGGGCCGTGCCACGTGTTGACGTATCATAGGCGCCTTCTGTCCAATGAGTGGATGACATCTGTCCCAACAATGAGCCGACACGTGTTTCCTCCAGCCAATGATGATTTTACACATGGAAAATCCCCATTGGTCGGGGCTGTTAACGGGTTATCGGATCCAAAACCCGACCCGATAGCTTAACGGCGTTCGTTACGGTGGATGCCACGTGTCGGTCACCCTTGACGAAAGCACTTCTGTGACGCGTGATTTATCGTCATGGAAGTGGACACTTCCGTGATGATAATTTGGGTAATGTCATCGAACACTTCTACGACAGCATATGTATGACTATCTCAATTCTGTCATAAACTTGTCATGGATGTACATGCATGACAAAACCGCGACCTACTGTGACAAACACGTATCATCACGGAAGTGTATTTTTTTTGTAGTGAGCGCTTCCGCTTACGGTCTATGAGGGTACGCAGACAACACTCTCCCCTGTCGTTGCTATGCATCACCATGATCTTGCGTGTGCGTAGGATTTTTTTTGAAATTACTACGTTCCCCAACAGAAGAGATATGTTTATCTATTGTGGAGATATAGACCTTATCTTGTTATCCTTAGTAGCAACAATACATACGTGTCGGTTCCCCTTCTGTCACTAGGATCAAGCACCGTAAGGTCGAAACCACTACAAAGCACCTCTTCCCATTGCAAGATAAATTGATCAAGTTAGCCAAACAAAACCCAAATATCAGAGAATAAATATGAGGCTATAAGACATCATGCATATAAGAGATCAAAGAAGACTCAAATAACTTTCATGGATAAAAACATAGATCTGATCTTAAACTCAAAGTTCATCGGATCCCAACAAACACACCACAAAAAGACTTACATCATATGGATCTCCAAGAGACCATTGTATTGATTATCCAGAGTGAGAGAGGAATCCATCTTGCTACTAACAACGGACCCATAGGTCTACAAAGAACTACTCACGCATCATAGGAGAGGCACCAATGGAAGTGGGAACCCCTCCATGACGGTGTCTAGATTGGATCTGGTGGTTCTGGACTCTGCGGCGACTGGAATTGATTTTTGTCGACTCCCCTAGGGTTTCTGGAATATTTGGGTATTTATAGAGCAAAGAGGCGGTTCAGGGGGCACCCGAGGTGGGTACAACCCACCAGGGCGCGCCTGGGCCTCCTGGCGCGCCCTGGTGGGTGTTGCTCCCCTCGAGCCACCCCAAGTGCTTCCTTGGCCTATTGGATGTATTCTGGCCCAAAAAAAATCCTCCAAGAGTTTCGTTGTGTTTGGACTCCGTTTGATATTGATTTCCTGCGATGTAAAAAACATGCAGAAAACAGCAACTGGCACTGGGCACTATGTCAATAGGTTAGTACCAGAAATTGATATAAAATGACTATAATATGATTGTAAAACATCCAAGAATGATAATATAACAGCATGGAACAACAAAAAATTATAGATACATTGGAGACGTATCATGTACTGAAGCACAAGAAGTTCCAAGCTACTCCTTCGTTTGTGAGGAATACTGTTCTTGTCAAGCTTACGCAGGAAGATGACGTGGCATGGCTCCACAAACAAGTTTATGAGTGGAAAGGCCACAAGGTTATATTCAGGAAGGTTCACAAGATTGAGCTGCTGCCGGACGTCCTCGATGATGTTCATGGCAAGGTCCGTCTTGTGTCCATCCCAAATTAGACCGAGGCATGAAATAGTTGCCCCAGCTAGTGTTTAATAGTAGTTTGGATTGTGTCTAATTATTCGAATCTTGCCTATTATCAAGCCCTCTGGGGCTAGTACTCTGTTCGAATCCGTCTATGGGAACTGCTCCTACTTTTGTGTGCCTGTGACTCATGTGAGATCCATCCTCATTGTTGCCGAAACAGATGCGTCCTCACTAGTTTTTTCATGAATATGGCATCGTAAGACATAAGTTGTCATGGTTTTTCATACAAGCAGTGTGTGCTTGATGAAATAGAGTACTCGTTCGAGAACTGTGCACTGACGTATACATAGGGTACGTAAGGCTGGTTAAGTACTTGTAAACACTGTTGGTGCTACCCCACTTGTAAGCAATTGTGCAAAACACGGCACATTGGCTCAGCTCGCTTCAACACTAGAAAAGTTGGGTATCGACCAGCTAACAATCAATAATCTGTTGTCTGACATATAAGCAACTACGTATCTTGTTACAGTGGTTCATGAAGTTAACTGAGGCCACAATATAAATTCCAAACGTTCACATGCTAGCCCAGTGTTCATGTGGAACATTCACATTAAACTCGGCGTTATAAAGTACTTGAAAAGCATAAGTTAAGCAATTTTATACATCTCAATGACTCATAGAACATATCAAACATATACTAGTTCACAACAAAAGACAAAGTTGTGAGAAGGTTTACAAATCAGGAAAAATCAAGCAAGGCTTCTCTGAGCAAAGGGCCTCCCTAGGCAGGCTTTAATTTCCTGGAGTTCACTCTGGTTTTCTTGTTACCACCATCCAGGGTTAGGTTCTCTCATTCAAGAATAACCAATTATAATCGTGTTCTCAGTTGGAATGCTGAACTAAACCATGTAGTGTACTGACCATCTAAACTTCTTGTGCAGTTCCACTAAATTTAAGCACCGCTATTTGCAGAAATAAGCAGACCACAATGCCTCTTGTCCGTGTACCTGTCCCAAAATCCTCCGTGCAGCCGTGCCAGCTAGTCCTCGTCCGTGGATGAACTGGGAGAAAGTGCATTCCCTACTAGGATGCAGTTGTTTTCGCTCGTCCCTACACTGCAATTAGGAAGTAAAACGTATGAATCAACTTATTTTAGATTGCGTTGGTCATTCTACCTAGTTACCACCAATGTAGGAATACCTGGAAGACGGGTGGTTAGACGACGACAGCGAGGAATAGCCATCTCATTTTGCGCAGTTCTACTAAAACTGAGGTATGTACTTTTGATTGTGCAGATAGAAACGATATGGAGACAGACATCCCTATTTGCGCAAATATGAAATACGGTTATTTAAACTGTGACAGTTATTTGCAGTGGCGTATGATTAACAGCAGCATCTATTGCGTTATAATTGGCACTACATTAACAGTATGAAAGTGCCCTTAAGTAGCATCACATCACATCACATCAATATTTCCACTAGATAACATGAAGAACAATAGCATTAGTATTACTGTCATGAGAGTAGCACATGGTCAGTAAATGTGCAATCAAATTTGTGTAGTTCCACTGGGATGAAGCAATGTTAGTGGTGTGAGATTTAAGTGTAATCGCAAAAACACAATTCATGGGAAATAAAGCAAGACGGAAGCACTTCATAAAATGGTGATGGCATTGCTTCAATTTATCGATGACACTAGACCATTACTTAATAGTGACATCAGGTGGCATTGCTTAATGCTTCATGTGATTTTACATTAACGATAGCAATATGGGCGTAGGGACAGTAGGGGCATAAAGTGGTGAGGCAGATGTGGTCGCCGAGAGCGACAAACACCCTGTCAGCATGTCTGCATTTGTCCCTTTTTTATCTCCTCGGTGACATTTTCCTATGTGAGCATAGGAAATCTAGACCTGCTCATTCTCATTTGTGTTTCCCCCAACACCCCTCACTTTCTTTCCATTTTCGACCAAGAGACAGGTCCACTTCCCCCACCCTTCACCATCCACCACGCTTTCTTCGCCTTTTCAGCCAAGAGTCCGGTTGGGTAGTGTCACAACCCTAGTCGGTGCATGCATTAGAGTGTGGGGACGCATAGCTTCGTCCGTCCATATAAGGGGATAAGGATCCACCTTTTCACCTACGCCTTCTTCCTCCTTTGCTCATCCATTTCCGCGCACTCGAGCTCCAGCGCCCAAGTCCGCACATCCCACCTCAACCTTCTCTAGCCATGTTCGGAGCGGGAGGCAAGTGGATGGCCTCCTCCGTCACGGAGGGGCAAGTCAAAAAGCTGTGAAAGCCGGATATTTGTTCGGCGACATCGCGCATCGGCTCCCCGATAAGGGGCAGCTCATCCCCACCCCCAGGCCCTATGAGAGGGTGGTGTTCCTCACCCACTTCCTTCGCGGACTAGGTTTTCCAATCCACCCATTTGTCCGGGGGCTCATGTTCTACTACGGCCTGGGTTTCCACGATCTGGCCCCGAATTTCACCCTCAACATCTCGGTGTTCATCGTCATGTGCGAGGCCTTCCTCCGCATCCAGCCCCACTTCGGCTTATGGCTGAAGATTTTTAACGTCAAGCCGAAGGTAGTGGGCGGCCGCCAAGCGGAGTGCGGAGGCGCCATGGTGGGCCGGATGGCCAACGTCCTATGGCTCGAGGGCTCCTTTGTGGAGACAATAAAGGGGTGGCAATCGGGGTGGTTCTACATCACCGAGCCGCGCGACTCTAAATGGGCGGCGGCCCCAAAATTCCGATCTGGCTTCCCCACACGGCTCACTTCCTGGAAAGAGATGGGCCTAACGTGGGGTGATTCGGAAGAGCTGACCGGACTCCAAACCTGCATCCAAAATCTGGTGAACAAGAATCTCAAGCTTGTCAACGTAGTCCAGGTCATGCTCATCCGCCGGATTCTCCCATCCCAACAACAGGCCTTCAAATTGTGGGAGTTTGATCCGGCACAGCACCAAACCTTGAGCAGGCTCTTCGACACTACGTACGAAGATGCTTGGTAGATGTTGTTTAAGGGCGTCGTGGCTCCCGCATCTGCTACCGAAGATCACGGATTCAGCTCGCGGCGTCAGGCCAGCGAGGTAAGCTATCTTACCCTTTACGGGACTCTTGTTTTTCATAGTTTGACTCTATGTGGGATCTAAACTCCCTTACCTTTGACAGGACTGGCAGAATACATCCGGGCAGGTTAACTGTCCGGCTCCTTTGCCAGAAGACCCAGCGGACGCCCGCTTGATGGGGCTGCTGGTTCCGGCACCTCACGTGCTGCCGGAGAAGAAGGCCAAGAAGAAGGCCACGGGAACTCAAAGGAGTGCCCGGCGCCAGGTGTTGTCGGAATCATCGTCCGATGACTCCGAGGCGGACTCCTTCCGTGAATACGAGGAGGAGGAAAAAGAGGCCTCTCCCCCAGCGGGGGGAGATAAGAAAAGGAAGGCCGCCCCAGCTGGGGAGGCCGGAGGGTCCAAAAAGGGAAGGACCCTTCCTCCGGACTACTCCACCAACGCCGATGACGGCGAAGAGGAGTGGCCATCGAGGGCCAAGCCCCCCGCGAAATCGTAAGTGTTCGGATACCAGAATAAGTCATGGCTTTTCATTTGTCGCATAGTGTCTTCTAACGCCGAATACAACCATGTAGCCCGCCCAAGGACGAGCTCGCCGCTTCGTCGAGCGGCTCCCTGGATTCGTCGGATGTGAATAGCACTTCACTTCCGACCGCCTCCTCTCCTCGTGACGCAGACGACGTCGTGGTGGAGTCCCAAAAGGGGCCCAGCCAGGAGGAGGTGGTCCTGGAGGCGCCGCAAGGCGACCTCCCGGACTCCGGGCGCAAAGGGGATAAAACCCCAAAGGGCTCTAGGTCCGGCCCTAGTCCGTACTCCGCACCGGAACCTTCAGGGGTTCCGGAGTCCGGCAGGCGGTCCCTTCGTAAGAAGGGCAAGACTGCGACACCGGAGGCCTCCGTCCAACCGGAGGCGCCGGATAGCTTGCTGGAGGCGCTTAACGGCGCCTCCATCGACGAAGAGCACCACACTGTTATGAGTGTGGTGATCCAGAAAGTTCAGTCCGCCAAGAGCGGGCTGACTGAAGCCTGTACCAGCCTCCTAACAGGCTGTGAGGTATGTATTTAAGATATGTAAAAATATTACCGCATAGACAGTAGCCCCTGATGCTCAGTTTGGTGTTCGGGAAGAAAAGCCGGATTGAAGATCTAAAAAGATATACGCAGGAGTCTAACATAAGTATGTCAATATGGGAATGTAGGCTGCGCTGCTGACCTCTGCCGCACTGACTGCGGAGGTCAATGCATTGAAGCAGAGCCTCGAGCGGTCCGAGAACGAGCTCGGCCTTGCCAAGAAGCAGCTCGAGGACAAGGAAGGTAAGTAATTCCTTATGGGATTATATAAAAAAATGTGGTTGCAAAAAATGACAGGACTAACATGAGTGTTGCAGGGGCCATGAACGAGGTGGCGACCCTGAAGGAGGCGGTGTCCTGGGCCGAAAGCAATGCGGCCGCAGAGCGCACCGAGCGAGAGAAGCAGGAGGCACGGGTGGCGGAGGTGCGGCAAGAGCTCCAGGCTCTCGTGGGAAAACACGAGAGTTTGGAGCGTGACTCGAAGACTCGAGAGTCCGAGCTCGCCTCGGCCCTTGAGAATGCCAAAGCCGCTAAGGCCGAAGCCCAAAAAGCCCTCCAGGAGATCGAGGCATTAAAGAAGATAGCGGCGGTAAGGAATTCTATATGCAAAGCAAGCACGTGAAAGTGAATTATGTGTTACTTACTCGAATCCGGAGCTCTCCAGGAGCATTTGCAGATCTGCCCCGCAGTGTGTCCGATGCTGCCGCATTCTACCGAGCCGAGGAGGGGAGCTCGACTGAGAAGGTGTTCTGGCCTCAGTATGCTGAGGCCGAACATCCAGTGCCCTTGAGCGACCAGCTGAAGCAGCTGGTCGAGCTCCATAAGGTGGCCGAACAGGCCATGAAGGGCCTCATAGTTCGGCTGTGGCCCAAGGAAGCCATGCCTAGGAGCTACTTCGGGCTGGTGCGGCGGCTGGTGGACGCCTGTCCATGGATTGAAGTCATCAAGCGCTCCGTCTGCGTCAAAGGTGCCCGTAGGGCCCTTGCCCGTGCTAAAGTGCACTAGGGCAAGATGGACGCTGAGAAGCTTGTGACGGACGGACCACCACCGGGCAAGGAGCATCGCAAGCCTGAGATGTATTATGAGGGCGTCCTGAAGGGTGCCCGCCTTATAGCGGGTGAATGCTCCAAAGATGTAATTTTTAGTAGACTCGCATTTGTTATCCTGTCGCTGAAAACTTGTTCATATGCGCTAAGCAACACTTTTGAATTTAAAATATTACCTTCAGGCGGCCGCTTATTAAATTTGAGAGATGGCGAAGTCGTCGGCTTCAACCCCATGCCACGAGTCTTTGGGGTGTTCGGGATAAATTTGAGCGCTCTTTTTCCCATTCTTGGGTCCTTCGAGGGAGGCGCTCAACGCAACGAACAAGGCAACCGGACTATAATGCTTGAACACTCTGACTTAGCCATAGAATTCTATAACTAGTAATCGGAAGACCGAGTTCGGGGCGCTATCCACGCCTAGGCCGGACAATGCCGACTCCTCGCTCTAAGCGGCATAAGTCTTTAGAGACTCGAAAACCTCTCGAACAGCGACCGGCTCTCGCCCTATCATGACGGTCCGTTTTAGCTTTCTCCACTGAGGTGCTTAACCCAGCTCAACCAGGGCACAATCGCAGTGGTTCTCCCAGCGCTACCTTAGCCGATATAACGGAACCTAAGGTACCAAAACATGGGAGCCGGGCAAACCCAACTATTGACCCAAGACACGATTCGGAGCCGATGCATATAATGCTATAAGTTCGGGGTGCCGCACTTGTGAAAGTGTTCGGACTTATCACACCATATTTTGGGGTACATAAGCCCCTGGTGTATTGGCCGTACCAAAGTGTACGGTTGCACAATGTCATAACTGAACATATAGATAAAAAAGGAATGCAATAATAGGCAAAAGCTATGTATTGTTTATTAAAAAGGGACTGCAATGAAAGCAGAACGATACAAATAGTGCGATAAGCAAGGAACGGGACTTTTGACATGTCCTCCTCCAGGGGGTGAGCTTGCGGGATGGTATGTAAAACAGGTATACTGCTCGTACTAGAGACCACCGACACTCGGCGTAACTACGCTTCCCTGGCTGTTGCATCGTGTGTTCGGCGATTCTGACACCGGACAGGGCTTCTGTAGAACGGAGTCCTGAAAGTAAGAAAAAAGAATGACACAATTGGGAGCCCCTAGTGCGGTTGAGCCGCATTCTGGGCATGCCGTGGTCGTGCCCCTCCCCCTATGCCCATGGTATTTCCAGAGCGTAATTATGTACGCGTAGTACTGGTTTCACAATATCGCGAGCGCTAGGGTTGGGGCCGCATTGCTACGCGTGCTCGGAACGTGCCAGGCGGTCTTGTTGTAGGTTACTCCGGGCGCGCTTGACGGTGTCCGGACGTTTAATAGCCGGACTCGAGAATTGCCTTGAGAGGCTGCTTTGTACTTCCGTCGCGAGGGCCGCCGTATGCTCCTCCGTTCGGAGAGAGCGTTCGGTGTTTCCATTGACCGTGATTACTCCTTGAGGGCCTGGCATCTTGAGTTTGAGGTATGCGTAGTGCGGCACCGCATTGAACTTTGCAAATGCGGTTCGTCCGAGCAGTGCGTGATAGCCGCTGCGGAAAGGGACTATGTCGAAGATTAATTCCTCGCTTCGGAAGTTATCCGGGATCCGAAGACCACTTCGAGTGTAATCGAGCCTTTACGGTTGGCCTCTACACCTGGTATGACGCCTTTAAAGGTGGTCTTTGTGGGTTTAATCCTTGAGGGTCTATGCCCATTTTATGACCGTATCCTCGATAAAGCAGGTTCAGTTGCCGCCACCGCCCATCGTGACTCGATCGAGGTGAAATCCGTCAATGATTGGGTCAAGAACCAATGCGGCGAATCCGCCGTGGTGGATGCTAGTGGGGTGGTCCCTGCGATCAAAAGTGATCGGGTAGGAGGACCACGGGTTGAACTTTGGGGTGACTGGCTCCATCGCATATACGTCCCTGAGTGCACGCTTCCGCTCCCTTTTCGGTATGTGGGTTGCGTATATCATGTTCACCGTCCGCACTTGTGGGGGGAAACCCTTCTGTCCACTATTGTTCGGCGTCCGGGGCTCCTCCTCGTCATCCCTACGCAACCCATTGTCATTGTTTTCGGCATTTAACTTGCCTGCCTGCTTGAACACCCAACAATCCTTGTTGGTGTGGTTGGCTGGTTTTTCGGGGGTGCCGTGTATCTGGCACGAGCGATCGAGTATTCGGTCCAAATTGGACGGGCCCAGAGTATTTCTTTTAAATGGCTTTTTCCGCTGACCGGGTTTAGAGCCTCTAAATCCGGCATTGATCGCCAGATCCTCAAAGACTATCGCCGTTAATGCGGCGCTTGTGCTTGTTGCGACGCGACCTGCCGTTGCTGTTCTTGGTATCCGAATTACCAGGGTTTTTGGTCAAGTTGTTACTGCGAGCTAGCCAGCTGCCCTCTCCCGCGCAAAAGCGGGTCATGAGTGTTGTTAGTGCTGCCATGGATTTCGGCTTTTCCTGTCCTAGGTGCCGGGCAAGCCACTCATCGCGGATGTTATGTTTGAAGGCTGCAAGGGCCTCTGCATCCGGACAGTCACGATTTGATTTTTCTTGGTTAGGAACCGCGTCCGTAATTGTCCGCCGATTCCTCCGCTGCTGAATTATGTGGCTGAGGTCATCGGCGTCTGTGGTCGCACATATGTGCCCTGGAAGTTGTCAAGGAATGCGGCTTCCGTGTCTTCCCAACAACCGATCGACTGGCCGGGCAAGTCGTTAAGCCAATGCCGAGCTGGTCCTTTAAGCTTGAGGGAGATATTTGATGGTGTAGATCATCACCGCGGGCCATGTGGATATGAAGGAGATAGTCCTCGATCCAAACCGCAGGATCTGTTGTGCCACCGTATGATTCAATGTTTACGGGTTTGAAACCCTCAGGGATTTGATGATACATTACTTCAACTGTGAAGCATAGTGGCTGTGCCGCGCCTCTGTATTGGGCTATATCACGACGCAACTCAAATGAGCTTTGTCTACTGTGTTCGGCCCGGTCGGAATTGCTGTATCCGGCGTGACGGTTATCATCACGTGTCGTAGGGCGCCCGCGCGGTCCGTAGATCGATCTTGTTTGCCTTGCCTTGTCCTCCAATATATCTCGCAGGTCTGGCGCATTTCCCCGTGCCTTGGTACTTTTCGAACAACGCAGGGGTGCGGCTTGAGTGGAGGGCCTAGAGGCCTCTCTGTCGCGGCCACGAGGTGGCCGGTCGGCCGCGTCATGCCCTGGTGATGTAGGTTTAAGTGCTTCCTCCTCTAATCAGGGTAGCAGCCTGCGTTTTGGGTAGCTCTTGGAGGGGCGTTCGAGTTCATACTCTTCGGCCGCAAGGACTTCAGTCCATCTGTCAGCTAGCAAGTCTTGGTCAGCTCTAAGCTGTTGCTGCTTTTTCTTGAGGCTACTTGTCGTGGCCATAAGCCTGCGTTTGAAAAGCTCTTGTTCGACGGGATCCTCGGGCACGACAAATTCGTCGTTGTCGAGGCTTGCCTCGTCTTCGGAGGGAGGCATGTAATTATCATCCTCTACCTCTCTGTCTGCCGCTCTATCATGAGGGTTGGCTTCTCTATCCTCCTGTGCTGAATCCTGCTGGAGGAGGTTGTCTTCGGCACTATCCGGGGTGTTATTATCTCCCGTGCCGGAATCACCGTTTTTGCTGTGGCGGGATTTAGAGCGGCGCCGCTGACGCCGGCGCTTAGGCTGTTTCTTGGAGGGCTCATCCTCCGCTGTTCCATCGCCATTCCCATCTTTTGGGATGTCCACCATGTATATGTCGTATGAGAAGGTGGCCTTCCAGTGCCCTGTAGGCGCTGGTTCTTGGTCGTCTCCTGCTTCGTCGTCCATACCGTCGATGTCTTCAGAGTCGAAGTCGAGCATGTCGGTTAGATCATCGAAAGTGGCTAGGAAGTGGGTGGTGGGTGGGCTTTGACTTCCTTAGTCGTCCGCATCCCAACCTTCCTGACCATAATCCGGCCAGGGCTCTCCTGATAAAGAGAGAGACTTTAGCGAATTCAGGATGTTGCCAAAGGGCGAGGGCTGAAAGATGTCCGCGGCAGTGAATTCCATGATCGGCGCCCAATTAGATTCGATTGGCAGGGGCGCAGAAGGTTCGGAGTTCGGAGAGGAGTCCGGCACCTTGGGGTCACGAGTTTCGCAAAGGACAGGGTTAGTGTTCGGCTCTATCGCCGTAGAGATTGCAGCCCCCGAGGCGGTGTCCAACCACCCGTCCTTGATCGGCGCAGTCGGCTCCGAACTAAGGGTCGGAGCGGACACTGGCGCGGCCTCCAGGACACTGTTCGGCGGCAGAGCTAGATCATGCCCCTCGTAACAGTGCGGCGCGCTTGGCTGTGGCTCGAACCCGTTGAAGATCAAGTCTCCGCGGACGTCAGCCGTGTAGTTCAAACTTCCAAATCTGACCTGATGGCCAGGGGCATAGCTTTCAATCTGCTCCAGATGGCTGCTTAATTGCCCGCAGCAGTAAAGCCGCCGAATACGAAGATCTGTCCGGGAGAAAAGTCTCACCTCGAACGCATCGTTGTTGATGATCGGAGGAGCCATCGGGCCTAAAGATGACGACACGGAGGAACTCTCAATGAAAGCACCAATGTCGGTGTCAAACCGCGGATCTCGGTAGGGGGTCCCGAATCAGGCGTCTAGGCGGATGGTAACAGGAGACAAGGGACACGATGTTTTTACCCAGGTTCGGTCCCTCTCGGTGGAGGTAAAACCCTACTCCTGCTTGATTAATATTGATGATATGGGTAGTACAAGAGTAAATCTACCACGAGATCAGAGAGGCTAAATCCTATAAGCTAGCCTATGGTATGATTGTTGTTCGTCCTACGGACTAAAACCCTCCGGTTTATATAGACACGGGACAAAGTCTTCAATCTTGTATCTTCATAGTCCAGGAGTCTGGCCAAAGGCTATAGTCCGGCCATCCGGACACCCCCTAATCCAGGACTCCCTCAGTGGGCCTACACTCGGCGGAGAACAACAGGAGGTGCGGAGTGGAGGGATGGCCTGGCCGTCGGCGGGGTAGCGTTTCGCTAAGGAGCGCAAACAACGCCTTTGGGCGCCGGAGCAGCCCGTTCCGGCAGCTGGGGAAGCAGACAGAGATTGAAAAGAATGTCGTCCGTTGGATGTAAATCCAACGCCTTCTTAAACTTCGACCCATCGCCCACATGTCACCAGTCCATTTGTTTTTAGTCCATTTGGTGGGCTGGGTGAAACAATGATGTAGCATCTATGCAGCCCGTTAAAATGCCATTTGCATTTTTCTCGAAATCCGCGGACTTGCTGGGCTGGGTGAAAATATCATGCTGGGCTAGGCGGAGAAATGTTATAAAAACATAAACACATGATTGCACGTCAGTAAAATCTTTGCAAGCTTATGTAAGCAATCACTAGGAGTTAACTTGGCAAGAACAATAAACAATTATTATTATTATTTTGTAAGAACTTTCAACTTACGAAATAAAATATCATTTTAATTTGATTATTTAATAGTACGTGGGGTATTATTATTTTTTAGGCTAGACGTGGGACAGTTGAGTTGGTTCTAGGGAAAGTATCGGGAGAAAACTCAGTTTACATCGAAAAAGAAAGTGGGAGAAAATTCAGAGACCTCTTTGGGTCCACGTGAGGAGAGGAATATGTTGGGAGGAAGGAGATTCAAAGCACGGCAGCCGAGTGAACTAGTTTTTTTACGGACAAGTGAACTAGTTTACGTACATAAGCAAATAGCCACTAATAAAAGCAATCAGGTTAATGGGTTCTTAAAAGAAATATTTCGGACAAAATAGATAATTACGACACATAGGCTAATGCATGAAACACTCAGATGATAAAGGTGCTTATAAACAGATAAAGTACAACATCTAGACTTCCTGGCACGCTTGATCATGACGATGTAGCTGTCCGTGTACTCGTCGGTTACGGGAAGCACACACGCCCTCATGTCCAATATCTGCCTGTACATGTCCTAGCATGCGTATGCGTCCTTGGCCGCATAGGTTATGTAGGCTAGATTCAGAGGTACCTCCCACGTGTTTAGGTCGTCTTCTTTCATGTTGGCATATCAGGGGTCGATGATGGTCTCAGCGAGGTCAACCACGGAGTCCTTCTCACACGCCTGTCGATGATCTTGTATTGCTTCGGATGTCGACAAGCTTGTTGCACCGGATGGCGAATCATCATGTTCTTCCTTCTCTCCACCGTAGCGAAGGTGCGGTCGGCCGCCGATGAAACGGCGAATGCTCCGTAACTCGGTGCAGCCATAGGACTGAGACGAGGCGTAGCTTCACCGAGTCCGTATCGTTGGTGTACATCACATTCAACTTGGTGCAGCCATAGGACTGAACGGCGAACTAACTCCTTGCTGAAGTCCATATCTAGCAGGCTCACCCCTCGGATCGCCATTGGAGTCTCTTCGAGTGAATGAGTGTGTAGGCGGTGATAGCAGTTCGTTTTTCAGCTCTTGGGGAACTAGATTCAACAATAAGCTGAGTGTGTACAGGCGACAACAGTTACTACCCCTCCCTCGTCCGCTGCACGCCCGGCAGAAGATGCACCATCGCCGCATTCAAACGCCTCCATTAAGAAACCTACTCCGGC
This sequence comes from Aegilops bicornis, assembly GCA_021605145.1. NCBI lineage: Eukaryota > Viridiplantae > Streptophyta > Magnoliopsida > Poales > Poaceae > Aegilops > Aegilops bicornis. Next base: position 627,318,241 of record CM038670.1, read on the forward strand.
CACACGTCGGTTCACGAAAGGTGTCTCAGACATTGGTACTGTAATAACAGGAGTTAGTGGTCACCTTACTTAAATTTAATTAGCTTTAAAAGAAATTTATACTTAAAACAAGCAATGCATTGGCTCGTTCTATCAGTGCCACGGGATCATCGCTGCCGATGAAATGGGCGAATGCTCCAGAACCTGGTGCAGCCATAGGACTGAGACGAGGCAGAGCTTCACCGAGTCTGTATCGTTGGTGTACATCACATTCAACTTGGTGCAACCATAGGACTGAACGGCGAACTAACTCCTTGCTGAAGTCCATATCCAAAGAAGCTCACCCTCGGATCGCCATTGGAGTCTCCTCGAGTGAATGAGTGTGTAGGCGGCGACAGCAGTTCGTTTTTCAGCTCTTGGGGAACTGGATTCAACAATAAGCTGAGTGTGTACAAGCGACAACAGTTACTACCCCTCCCTCGTCCGCTGCACGCCCGGTAGAAGATGCACCATCGGCGCATTCAAACGCCTCCATTAAGAAACCTACTCCGGCCACACGTCGGTTCACGAGCAGGTCTGTATTGGTACTGTAATAACAGGAGTTAGTGGTCACTTTACTTAAATTTAATTAGCTTCAAAAGAAATTTATACTTAAAACAAGCAATGCATTGGCTCGTTCTATCAGTGCCACGGGATCAACATGCACAACAATTAGAATTATTATTCTCAGGACGCACACGATCAACACATTTTTCGCACTTTCACAAAGATAATACTACCAAGTTTGAACTTTTTGTTATGGTTGCTGTCCTCTGCATCATCATGTCGTGTTTCCCAAATTTTGCAAGATTCGTAACCAACAAATAAGATCCAAATAATAAGTACAACAAAGATGCCTACACATCTCATTGATTCCGAGCTTGCAAGATTCGTAACCAACAAATAAGATCCAAATAATAAGTACAACAAAGATGCCTACACATCTCATTGATTCCCAGCTTGCAAGATTCAGAACCAACAAATAAGATTCAAATAATAAGTACAAAAAGATGCCTACACATCTCATTGATTCCCAGCTTGCAAGATTTAGAACCAACCCATTAGAGCATTTTGATAAAGTGAATATTGGGATTAAATCCATCTTGGCTAGCCATGTCATACAATCGAAGAACTTGGTGAATGCTCTTGACCGTCACAACATCTGTAGTTGAGTATTCCCGTTTGCACAGCATGTTTGCACAGCACAAACAAGAAGACATGAGATCATGATTTCACTTTAACAGCGGCCTCCTTGAACTCAACCTCCAGCTCCACTAGGATGAGGTCTGACTGGAGTTCCATGATTCAATTCATGCGCCTTTTTCTGTGGTTCACCTGAAATGAAGCAAAGATTGCATCATTCAGCTAGCAAGAAGTACTTGCTCTTGTGAGTCAAGGTGTTCTTCTTTAGTAGTTGCACTAAAATTGATGAACATTAAGGTTGGCTGTCCGGCTCATGTAAGGTGCAACTATAATTTTCTTATCCTTTTGTGCAGTTCCACTAAAATAAAGTGTCATTGTGGTGACAGTGACGGCTCCATCTTGCAAAGGCTAATAAAATGTTGCACGAGATTACTAGCAGAACTTGACGGAGATTTTGGAAACTCCAATCACCATTTTGTGCAGTTCCACCAAAATTGAGAGATGTTGCCCACGTGACATTTTAGTTGAACTGCACAAGACACTCATTCCAAAAAAAAGTGTTTTGTGCAGTTCACCAAAAGGTCACAATAGCAACAAGGTGAAATGGATATCCCTATCAGCACAAAATGATAGAAAGTAAACAGCTTTGGTCAATAAGAATATACTGAAACATATACAAAATGAAAAGAAGCATCTTAATTATGTTCATGGCAATCACGCAAGGACAATAGAAATTTTAAACGTCGGAATGCTTCATGTTACCAGAAGCATTACGATCAACAATGAGATTCCCCAGATATGGGATTACTTTAATGGTGGCATTGCTTGTTTACCAGACACAGTAAATCAGCAGCTAAAGAGTTGGTTTAAGGGCATGGGACCATGGGGACACCAGGACACTCAGCAGCGTAAAGGAGCAACTTACTTATCATACTGGGGAAAACAGCAGGAGTGCCATTTGTAACACAGTTTAATTGCATCTTATCTCTGGAGGCATTAGATTAACAATAACACTGGTTAGACATGTCCCTAAGGTAATAAAGCAGTGATCACTTCATTTTACATGCGCCTTACATTAACAAGGGCAAAAGGTTGGTATAAGGACATGCGATAGTGGACGATCAAAGACAATGTACCTACAAGGAGGCATAAAGTGGTGATGCCGAGCTTGTTCACGCTTATGTGAGGGAAGCAAACCTAATCCTGCAGACCTTTTACTATGTGAGGGCAGCAAATCTAATCACGAGACCTTTTACTATGTGAGGGCAACAAATCTAATCACGAGACCTTTTACTATGTGAGGGCGTAAAATCTAATCCACGAGACCTTTTACTATGTGAGGGCAGCAAATCTAATCCTGAGACCTTTTACTATGTGAGGGCAGCAAATCTAATCCTGGAGACCTTTTACTATGTGATCCGGCCCTTACCTCTTTCTTGACTCGGTTTTTCGCAGGGGCATCGAGGATAAACTGATACGAACATGGCCGAATCATGATCACTCCGAGCAAACCCTGCCTGGATAACATAACCACTGTGCTGAACTTCAAAAACCGACGCTGGCAGCAAATCTAATCCCTGGACATACTCTGTTGACTTGTCCACCAGCCGCCACTTTCTATCCTTTTTTCAACCAATAATAGATATGTTCCTTATCCAGTTTGTACTGCGTTTTCCCATTATTTCCCTTTTCAACCAAGAGACCAGTTGGGTATCCGGTCTCTACTACTTTCACCATATTATTTCCTCTTTGAATCAAGTCCTAGATTCATGCTACAACTTTCCCCCCTTTCTTCATTGTTTGAACAAAGCCCTAGATTCGAATGCATGAAGTAGCTTTACCTCTAATAATACTAAAATTTTAGGTGGCTTTAGAAGAGCTGATGGGAGTAGAAAAAGATGCACATGCAGAAACGTGGGGAGCTGGGGCAGTAGAGCAAGGCCGCTTTCGAAGAACTTATACCTGAGGGTCGCCGGGATATCGGCGGCAGCAGGTCGGATCTGCGGACAATACAGTAGGGAGGAAGAAGGGTTGGAGGACCTCCCGAGCCGGCACTGTGTCGGAGAGAACGGCACGGGCAGAGGATCGGGCCCCTCCGGCAGCTGTGGGTTTCCTCCCTCGGCGGCGATGACCGCGTGAACGATGCACCTTTTAGTCCTCTACACACCGCCGAAGGGATCCGCCGGATCTGTGACCAGCGGTGAGCAGAGAGAAAATGTCGCTACCATTGTCTTGTTTATATCTGGAGAGGATGAGAGAATGAAGAGAGCAACCCTAGTAAAGCAAGCGCTCGTGCCCTCAAGGCCCATATATAGTGGAGTGATTATCTTTTTCTCTCCACAACAAGTGTTTCAATTTGTGTACGTGGCATTAAAGAAAAGAAACTCTCTATTTAAGGTGACTACTCTCGACTCCTACTTACTACTACAAGATTACCTCCGTCCTGGTTTATAGGTCCCTTTTATAGTTTGTGTCAAATTTTGACTAAAGATTTAACTAACAAGATGTTAATGCATGTCAAGAAAAGTTATCTCATTGGATTCATATTTGAACATAGTTTTGAAAAATATAATGTTTGGTGACATGCGTGAACATTTTCTTAGTTTAATCTATGGTCAAAATTTGGCACGAAATACAATGGGGACCAATAAACCCGGACAGAGGTAGTATTGTTCACTTGTGCTCCCCGCCCCTCCATTCATTGAACAACCCCACGGGTGAATAAACATACAGTAAGTACTGTATTTATATAGAATGAACAAGCTCGAACTATTTTCGCGTAGTTAAAAGTTGAGGGTGGGGCTTTTCTCGGGCAAGACGCTGCAGTAGTTTTCGGTAGGAAGTTTGTGAGAGGCGAGGAGGGTGAGCGAGTGGGGCTGTGTGATTTGACGACGCCACATCGCTGGAAAGACTTGTGATATGACCACTCACTATAGTCATGAATTATCGGGCGCCCGACCGGGTGATGCCCCTTCCGCTCCGCCGCTCTAATCGATGCATGACACGTCGACTGGATGCCGACTCTCCCACATGTCGGAGTAGTAAGAAGGAGCAAAGAATGATGCGGTATATATACTACTCCCTCGTTCCTAAATATAAGTCTTTGGAGAGATTTCACTATGGACCACATACGGAGAAAAATGAGTGAATCTACACATAAAATGCATCTATATACATCCGTATGTGGTCCACAATGAAATATCTATGAAGACTTATATTTAGGAATGGAGGGAGTACTACTTAGGTCGGAGGAGTGCGAACCACGGCAGCCCAGTGAACCAGCCGTATGTAACCACGGTAGCCCAAAGTGAACCAGCAGAGAAAACAATGTGGTGATATGGCCATAAAAAACAATGTGCTACGGTCCACACTGTAGCATGTATAGTAACACTCCTCTTTGTTTGAATCCCTGAGTTAGAGCTAGTTTGGGTTGAAATAGCCTCAAATTATCGAAACAATAGGGGTTAGTTTGAGCTAGTTTGCTCTAACCCAGCTAAAAAACTAGCCCGGTGGAGAGGTTCTAATTGGGTTAGTTATCCTCGGGCCCACTAAAAGAGAACTAAAAAATCTTACCTGCACACTGCATCGCCTCCCTAAAAATCTCACCTGCCCGCACCAGATCACTCCCCCCTCTCGCACGACTCCTCTCTGTTCCCCATAGGGCCGCCCGCGCAAGTTCCGCTCGCCCTCTCTCTCCTCCGGCCGCCCTCTCCTTCCGGCCTCCGCCGCCCTACTCCGGCCGCCCTCTCCCTCCAACCTTCGAAGGTCGCCTCGCTCCCCCTTCACCAGTCATTTTTCTCCCTCTGTCATGCGCGACAGCAGCGCATCTACCAAGGAGGCCGCGAGAGGGTGAGTTTGTTCGTTCCTTCTCTGTCTCACGGCCATATCATTGATCTTGGTTGCTCTAGCACTAATTCTGATTTGGAAAAGTAGATCCTGATCAAACTTGCTATAGATTTGTGGTGCACGCATGGAATTGTTTGATGTTGCTTGAGGAGGTAATAAATCTTCCTAGAGGCCCAAAGATTCAGGTCACCTTTCTAGGTATTTCAATTTCGCTTGCATTATTTGTAGAGGCACAAAGATTCAGTTCACCTTTCTAGGTATTTCAATTTTAGGCTTGCATTGTTTCTAGAGGCCCAAAGATTCAGTTCACCTTTCTAGTTATTTGAGTTTCAGGCTTGCATTATTTCTAGAGGCCCAAAGATTTAGTTCAGCTTTCTAGGTATTTCAGTTTCATGCTTGCATTATTTCTAGAGGCCCAAAGATTCAGTTCACCTTTCTGGGTATTTTAGTTTCAGGCTTGCATTATTTCTAGAGGCCCAAAGATTTAATTCACCTTTCTAGGTATTTCAGTTTGTGCTTGCATTATTTCTAGAGGCCCAAAGATTCAGTTCACCTTTCTAGGTATTTAAGTTTGTGCTTGCATTATTTCTAGAGGCCCAAAGATTCAGTTCACCTTCCTAGGTATTTCAGTTTCGAGCTTGCATTATTTCTAGAGGCCCAAAGATTCAGTTCACCTTTTCTAGGTATTTTAGTTACTGTGCTTGCATTATTTCTAGAGGCCCAAAGATTAAGTTCCCGATCGGCGACAAGCGGCCCTGCTACCCATGCCAGGTTTCCACAACTCGCAAGGGCCAGCGTCGGAGGGGTTCCTGGCTTGGGCTCTCTGAGCCTTCCTCCAGAGCGACGATGGCGATCTCCTCCCTCGGTGCGTGAGGGGCTCCTGCTCCCTCCCTATCGTGAACGACTTCCGTGATGAGTTAGCTCATTCTTTGTTTCATGAAGTGTTTTTTATTTTGTGAACCTTGATTGACGACTTGTATGTTTAAGTGGGATATCTCATTTGTATGGACAAAGTAAAATTATCATGTTTTGCATGCTTGATTTGTATAGATGGTTCGTTTATGTCAATTGTGAGCGGGAGGAGGCCACGGAAGAGCCGGCCACACCAAGAGGGTGCTTGGATCCAAGGGACTTATTTTAGTCGACTAAAAATAGGGTCCAAAGTAGTCAAATGATTGAGATAGAGTATTTATTGTCAATCTAACCCTCGCCATCCATACACCTCTTTGGTTTAGAGTTAGTTCAGGTTAGAATCTAACTCTAACCTCTAACTGAGCTAGAGTTCTCCTCGTCTCGATTCATCGCCATCATACTTTCCCCATTCCTGTGTTTTCGGTATCCTCATGAATCAAAGAGGCCCTTTTTTTCGGAAAAATCAAAGAGGCCCTTAGACTGGTTTAGGTCCGGTCATTTTTATAAACGTGTTATGTCCAAAATTTAATGAACGTGCTCGGTTTCCATGAAAATAATCTGGTTTCATGTAGTAATTCATTGATTTATTTATTCTTCATGGGGTTTGCATGTAATTCGTGAGGTCTGAAATGTAAAGTACCCCGGCATATGCTCCGAGTCGTGCATGCACTACGACCCAGATGCTCTATGTCCCACATGTCGGCGATAGGAGAACGTGGAAATAGCCTAGGAGTACATATAGGAAGATAAATGCGTGAAAAAATATGTACTGTGAAGCGTAGCCGCGGTTCGAAAAGGAGACCTAAAGTGATGACAGCTATAGATCGCACGCACCCAACTAGTGGTACTAGACATACGACTAATTTTTCCCTAAAAAAAAAAGAGGCACGAGTGCTTAGTACTCCTACTCTATAAACACGAGTCCCATCTGACAACAGAGTCCGTGCTACAGCTAGCTCTCCTCCTCGCTTTCTCTTCTAATTCTAAACTCGGCCGACGCCTTGGGTGGGTGGGGTGGGTTTGCTCAATCATGACCCCACCTCACAAAGTGAAAATGTTACGACTGGAATAAAAAATGCCATATACTCCCTCCGTTCATAAATATAAGCCTTTTTAGATACTAGTTCAAATGGAATATAGCATACAGATGTATGAAGACATAGTTTAGAGTGTAGATTCACTCATTTTTCTCCGTATGTAGTAGTCACTTGCTGGAATCTTTAGAAAGACTTATATTTGGGAACGGAGGGAGTACTATACTAATAAAACATTAAGGCCACGAGGCGATGCAAAGGTTGGTTACAGGAGGCAAGAAGAAGAGATGCATCCATCGACGACGCCCACCTCCTCGACTCGAGTATGCCGCCCACCGAACGGCGCCTAAGTAGCAACGGCTTTCGTGGCCAGGTCGACGTGCTTCTGAACAATGGCGTCCAAAGATTCCATCCGCTGGAAGAAGGCCAACATCTTTCTGTCCTCGCTTGCCTTGTAGTGGCGTATGTAGACGATTTCCTCGTAGACGTGGATGTGCAGGTCGACGGTTTCTTGCATGGCGAGGCGCTGCGCGGTGAGCGCGGCCTCGAGGTGCACATTCTTCGTCGCGACCTCCGGCACCTGCAGGGCCACCAGGGCTTGAAAGAGTTCGTCACCATGTAGGCCGATGAGGGTGGCAGGAAATGAGGAACCTGGCCGCGCGGGCTGGAGCAGTACGGCAAGGTCGTCTGCGCGCTTCTTGACGGCGGTGAACTTGCGGATGGAGTTGACCATCATGTCTTCCATGCGAGAGGCGAAGCCGGCGTCGGCGAGGGCTATGATGCCTGCGGTCGCCAGCACCGTCTGGAAACGGTATGCGGTGCGGGCAGCGGGCGCTTTGGATGATTTGGCACAGCCGATCGCTGGCCAAGGCCCATCGCCTCCTTAGGTGCTTGTGGCTTCGGTCACTTGGTCTTGGATTGGAGTGAGCAGTGTTGCGCAGAGACTTGGAAGTAGATGGATTGGAGTGGTGGGGCGCCTTTATTATATGAGAGTCCAAACTCTGTTGCATTCACATCGTGCTGGCTCTAATCTGCTTCTGCAATTAATTCCCTCTACATGTAATTGAGGATGCATCATTGACCGTTCAACGTCTCGGGAACCGCTACCCTCTTCCTCCTTGGCATTCAAGCACCTATGGACCCATCGACGACGAGGTGCCTATGGTGACTTCGTAAACTTCAAGATGATAGTGCCGTGCGTGTGTGCGTTCATATGGGTGAGTGTATGCGCGTGTATATGAGCGCTTGCGTCTGTACTGTTTCAAAAAAACAACGTAAATGCGTGTCAAAAAGAGACTAGTCAGTATACTCAATATTGTGCACCTCGGAGAGGAAAACGATAGAACTAGTACGTATTTATTTACGGTGCAGATTCACTCATTTTGCTCCATATGTACTCCGTCTCGGTGTAGTCTAGTCACATGTTGAAATCTCTAGAAGGGCAAATACTCCTTTCTGGTTTATAGGGCTATACTAGCAAGTAGTTGTACATACTAGTACAATAGTGGGCTCACATAGCAATTTTGTCTCATGCAAGAGCCTGGCTATTTGCGTGCTCCAATGTTCGCAACTGCAACATTCGGTTTGTGCTTGGCCCTTCGCCTCTTCGAGAAGACGAACAATGATGTTACTACTGCTGCTTCTACAAAGGTCGAATCCATCGTCAGATGTCCGTCCACCGCGAGCGGGACGGATAGCTTGTTGTAGAAGTACTACTAAGCAAAAGCATGTCCTCGTTTGCGAGCAACAGCGCGCATGGGCGAGGGAGAAGGCGTGTAGTAAAATCAAGCTTCTCCTTGTTCTACGAGTTGACGCGACACATCATAGCACTGGCCCCACATGCTTGCCTCTAAACTTGGCTGAAAGACCCGCAGTGTACAATATATTTGCTGCAACCTCTAACATTTACCCACCATAAATTAAAATATATGTGGTCAGATGCATCGCTCGATGCGAGGCCGGAAGTCCCCCTTCGTAAAAAAACAAATTAAAATATATATTCTTGTCTTGACCAGATGAGCGTGCAAACTACAATCACTAGGGTGACAGGTAGGGCCAGAAGACTATTTAAATTAAAAAAAAACTTCGAGACGGGCACATAGCATGGAGCCGACCCCAACGATTTTAAGCTTACAGGCACGGTACACGCTATCTAGACTACTCTACACATGAAACTGCCACACGAGCATCCGGGCTGTGCTTGGCTCTTCGCCTCTTTTTGAAGTCGAACAATGATGGTGTACTATCAAGCACCGGAGGAGTACTACAAGACGCTTCCGTCATCTCGACACCGATTGAATCGCTGCATGTCCACCGCGTGCGGAGGGAGAGCGATGTAGCGAAAGCTTCTCCTATTCTTGCCAGCCACCACGCTCATGGGCGAGGGAGGGACGCCTGTCTTTGCGTATGATAAAGGGCCCGACAGTGTGTGGCCAACCTGTCATACAGCCAAAGGCAGGTGCAGTTAAGTCCGCGAGGGAGAGGATAATCATACTTCTCATTGACGTACGAGTTGACGCGACACATCAAAGCACTGCACTCGATATATTTCAATAATTTGCGTTCACCAATGCATTAATTACAACGCACGCATTCATGCCATGCCTCTTCTTTTGATAGTACTTGCATGTGTTGATTTAATGCACCTTGAAGTAGTACTCCCTCTGTTCCTAAATTATAAGTCTTTGTAGGGATTCCATTATGAATTACATACGGATCTATATAGATGCATTTTAAGTGTGGATTCATTCATTTTGCTCCGTATGTAGTCCACCTAGTGAAATCTCTATAAAGACTTTACTCCCTCCGTTCGGAATTAGGCTGGTCATAGTGGGCAGTAACTTAGACTAGTAACATGCATACGTTACTAGTCTATGTTACTACCTCTATAGTGCATAGTATCATAGATTAGTAGTATCATAGATGGTCCCATTTATTGCCATGCATGACACATAGTAGCACCATATTTACTATGTTACAGTATCTACCTACTCCCTCATTTCCGGTTTATAGGGCTCAATTCAAAAATCTCACCAATCAAGGTAGATGGTGAGTGGTGGAATACTTTTTGTAGTTTGCAAAAGCACCCAATTAATGCTCTTGTTTTTCTCAAAAAATTATGTTTACCAGTGCATTAATTGCAATGCATGCATGTATAAAGTACATGCATTGGTCAATTTTCTGTTAATACTTGCATGCAATGATTTAATGCACCTTGAAATCTGAACATGTGATGGGGAACAACCAAATTGAGCCTTATAAAATGGAAAAACTAAAATTTTAAGATAAGCCTTATAAACCGGAAAGGAGGGAGTATGTTACTATAACCATCTCTCTCTTCTTTAATTGCCTGCCACATAAGCATGTTTGCGAGTCCCAAGTGCATGATACAATTATGTTACTCCCACTATGGTCAGCCTTACATGTCGCGAAAATGGATGTATCTAGACGTATTTTAGTTCTAGATACATCCATTTTCGAGACAAGTAATTCTGAACGGAGGGAGTACATTTAGGAACGGAGGGAGTATAAAATATGTGACGGTAAGCTTTTTAATACCCCGTCCCAAGTCGAGAGATGGTTGTGCACGAGGAGGGCGAGATCATGCAGACCGAACAAGAACATGACCCGACGATGGAGCTCTCTAAGGTCTCGATGGACCTCACCGTGCTCCACTTCCCCTTGTGCCTCCGCCCCTTGACGCCTCCAGTGTATGAGGTTCGAATACACCTCGTCCGTTCGGCTGATTGAGCAAGGTGCAGGTTTCTTGATTGATGTGCTATTGGATTGATTTCTACAGTGTAAGGGAGGGCACCTGGCCTGCGCGGACTGCCGCGTCGAGTGCCCCGGGAACCAGAGGCAGTGCCATAAGTGCGAGCGCGGCGGTGGCTTCGATGTGCGGAACACGGCGGTGGACTCCGTCCTTTCGCCGGTGAGGGTGGAGTGCCCGCATGAAGGCTGTGGGCTCTACGTCACTTACCACAAGCTCGCCGATCACCAGAGTGTGTGTTCGCCGCTACCGCAAATGCCCGTGCGTCTGCAGCTCGAAGGCCCGCGCCACGGCTTACCACCACATCACCACCGCGCATCACATGCCCGTGCACGGGATCCAAGACGGCAAGGTGCTCCACCGCAAGTGCCATCGCCGGAGCCACGGCTCTTGCTGTTCGTGGAGGAGGACCGCCGCTGCTTTTTCTTGGTCGGCGGCGTGCTCGACATCGGCGCGCCTATCGCCGTGTCGATCATGTGCATCAGAGCGGGGGCGTCCCCACTGCCGCACTACTTGGCCAAGATGTGGGCGAACGGCCCGCCGGGGGAGCCCAAAGGCACGACCGACGCCGTCAAGCAGGAAATGGAGGTGACAAGCAGCAAGGATCGGCGGCGTCGGCGTGCGAGCCGACCTTCTTGACAGTTCCGCCCAAGCTGCTGGCCGGGGCTAAGCTCTTGTGTCCCTCCACATTCAGATTGATAAGCTCACGTCCTAAGTGTTTCGACAGTGCCTTCTGTTTATCTTAGTAATATGCTAATATAGGGATTACCTTGGTCTACTTTAGCTTAAGAAATGGTGGGTTTTGGTGGCGATGCAGCAATTACTTCGACATCAGATCAGTAATTTCCAACAGTCGAACAGATATTTTGTGTCTGTTGAATATAAAGTTTCTTTGGGTAAGAAGTACTACTTGTCATCAAAATGGATAAAAGGAGATGTATGTAGAGATATTCTAGATACGTCCCTTTTTATCCATTTTGATGACAAGCACTCCCTCCGTTCCACAATACATGCCTTCCATTTGTCAACATATAGATGTATCTAGACATGTTTTAGTATATAGGTACATCCATGATAGAGCCAATCGGATGGTTGAGAACACTGCAATTCGTAGCTACAGATGCGTGTGTGACTCCCAGATCCAGAGGCTGAGGGTCATCATCCTCCTTTTCGAGAAAAAACAGACGCGTGTGTGAGAGGACGAGTGCATGCGTGCACCTCTTCTCTTCCTGTATAACGTACTACTAAACTCAGAGTACAAGTTTTTGTGGGTGGCACGATGGTGCGTGCGAGAAGTCCCGACAGATAGATTTAATGCGTCTGAAAAAAGGACTAGCCTAGAGCTCGCCACGCGGCTATTCCTGTCGAACGCCCCATTAACCGTAAGATATGTATACGACGGTGCCATTTATTGCACGTACACAGCAATACTCCCTCCTTTCCGGTTTATGGTGAGTGGTGGAATATTTTTTGTAGTTTGCAAAAGAACCTAATTAATGCCCTTGTTTTTCTCAAAAAATTATGTTTATCAATGCATTAATTGCAATGCATGCATGCATAAAGTACATGCATTGGTCAATTTTCTCTTAATACTTGCATGCGATGTTTTAATGCACCTTGGAATCTGAACATGTGTTGGGGAACAACCAATTTGAGCCTTATAAAATGGAAAAACTAAAATTTTGAGATAAGCCCTATAAAACCGGAAAGGAGGGAGTAGAAAAAGAAGTACTCCATCCGGGAATAGTGCCACACTTCAAACTAGAACCGTCAATAAATTTTGAGCTTGCATCTCGTCACATTCCAAATTACTCCACGCTATATTGAATTGCAAACCTGTTCACACCGATCACAACCTAAACGGTTTCCCACTTAGGAGCGTATTAGTACCACGCTATATTGAATTCCAAACTTGTTCACACCGATCACAACCTAAACGGTTTCCCACTCAGGTGCGTATTAGTACTCGGTTATAAATACTAGTATGCCAAGATGACTGCACATTCCTCCTCAACTCCTCATCCACAAAAACAAACAAGTCATTCAGCATCCTTCCCTTGCGTCTGCCATGCCAGCGTGAGTTCTGGGTCGAGAGATTGCCACCAGGGAGAGGCGAGCATGGAAGCGGAAGCACGAGAGATGTCCCGCCTCGCTCCGAGAGCAGCCGACATATGTCCCGCCACGCGGAAGTAGCAGCACAGAGGTCCCGCCGCGCTGCTGAAGCAGCGCAGAGGTCCCGCCGCACCGTCGATGCAGCAGACTGGTCCGGACGCGCCGCGGAAGCAGCAGAGATGTCCCGCATGCAGCTGCGCCGGGCGCGGGAAAATTTCTCGCGGCAAAGCGGCGATCACATAAAGCGCATGCATGCGATCGTCCATAGCCAGATGGATCAGATCTCCGGCTTGGCGAGGTTGCAGGATCGACATGAAAGCCTCGTTTAAACAAAGCATCAAGGCGTCATCCGCAACTAAGGGAGGGCACCGAGAGGCTCCGGGCCGGCGCGACCTGCCGAGGGAGAAGATCGTCCGAAGTGCGTACCAGAGGAGGAGACCAGTGCCTTGTTGAAGAGGATGGCGCCATCGCCAAGAAACTTATGGACGAGAATGACATGCTCCGCAACAAACGCCAAAGGCTGGTGGAGGAATCCGTGGATGTTCTCAAGCAGCGTCTTGAGGACACGAAGAGCTCCTCGCCCGCTTCGCCCGCGGAGACTAGTTCCCGCGGCCTGCAGCAACGCATCAAGAAAGTAGAGATCAGCGAGCCTGATCTTTGTCTTCCTTCTTATTTTGCCCTTGTGTATTTCGGGCGTAGCCGCATGTGGCTTTTTTAATTATCTTTCTAATTATGTAAGACAGTTAATCGTCCTTATATTTTTGTGGAAGATCAATGTTGCGAGGCTGGAATGAACAAAACTCTTGATGTGGCGACCATGGCGTTGCTGTTCTTCTAGTTGCTGCTGGGCTTCCTTCAGTTTCCTGGTTTCTTTTGATGTAATAATTGGTTCAGGATGTGGATTGTGTCGTCGGTTGTGAAATGTTGGGTTCTAGCACGGATGTTTGGCCTTTGTTGGCTTCTTGGGATGTTGCGATTTCAACTGCACGTAGCTTTTAGTCCTTCGTGTTAGGCTGGAGTTGTGCCGAACTTCTTGTGAATTGTGGTGGTTTTCGTAATGAAAATCGGAAGGGCAAGCCCTCTTTGATCAAAAAATAAAACCGCCCTTATATATTCATCGGTCCTGCTATAAGTCGCAGAGATGCTATATAGGTCCGTCGGATCTTACATCAAGATCCGTGCTTTCAGATTTTCTTTTTTCTCTCTTAAATCTCAGTCGAGTGAGACATAGCCACACCATTAAACAGAGGCTCGGGCGCCATTAATGGAGACCGTGGGAGAGAGGTGGACGACAGATGGAGGTCAAAGGGCTCTCCTCCCGATAAGCATGCGCAGCAGGGGTCTGATCGCACGCCTCTCGTACTCAAATAGCTACCCTGCACGGCGCCTCCTAGCTAATAAAAAATGGGGACACATGGCGGCACGTAAATGGTACTCCCTCCGTTCAGAATTACTCGTCTAAGAAATGAACGTATCTAGATGTATTTTAGTTGTATATGCATCTATTTTTGTGACAAGTAATTCAGAACGGAGGGAGTACTAGTAAGTAGAACGCCCACGTTTCAATAATACTTGTGTTCCCGATTGTAACGTGACAGCACTTGTTCCAAAATGACTTTGTTGATTGTTAATGTGTGCGCCTTCGCAAATCGGACTGCAAATTTACCACATCATGTTGGTGCCATGTCATGGCACCAAGCCAAGTTTCATTATTTTCATGCGTGTTTTGGATTTACAGGAATTAAAAAACTAAGTTCTCAATGTTTCCAACCCAGCCACGACGCCGGGAATTTTGAATTTCATTCCCATTTCTTGCATGGAACCTAGAAATTTACCCGAGGACACACATGTGATTTTTCAACCAACTTTGGTGCACTGGAACATGTGCTTGTATTTCAAATTTGAATTATGCACACAAAGGTGACACGTTCCCTCCGAGAACCAAGAGCCTTCTTGAGAGAAGCTCCGATTTGCAAGAAGCTTATACCAAAATTTGTTCCTATCCGGCCAACTTTTTTTACCGCGGCATGGTACTACGATGACATGACACCATGCCAAGTTTCATGATTTTAAAACCAAGTTTCTCAATGTTCTCGACCGAGCCATGATGCCCAGATGTTTGAATCTTATTCTCAATTTTTGCATGGGAGTGGAAATTCACCCGAGGACACAAATGTGATTTTTCAACCAACTTTGGTGCACGGGAGCACGTGCTTGTAGTTCAAATTTGAATTATGCACATTAAATGACCAAAAACTCAATTAATGTGTAAATAAGGCCAAACGAAGCCGGAATAATTCCAAAATTTAACAGGGCACTCATGTAGTTCTATGTTGCTTTTGTAAATAAACTCAAGGGGACAACGATATCGTTTCGCACTCAAAGGTGACACGTTCCTCTCGTAACCACGAGCCTTCTTGAGAGAAGCTTCGGTTTGCAAGAAGCGTATACCAAAATCTGTTCCTATTCGCCATTTTTACCACAACATGGTAGTACCATGACATGACATCCATGCCAAGTTTCATGATTTTCAGATGTGTTTTGGATTTACAAGAATTTTAAAACCAAGTTTCTCAATGTTCTCGGCGAGCCACGATGCCCAGATGTTTTAATTTTATTCTCATTTCTTGCATGGGACCTAGAAATTCACCCGAGGACACAAATGTTATTTTTCAGCCAACTTTGGTGCACGAGAGCATGTGCTTGTAGTTCAAATTTGACTTATGCACATTAAATGACCAGAAACTCAATTAATGTATAAAAACGACAAACGAACCTGGAATAATTCCAAAATTTAACATGGCACTAATGTAGTT
The DNA here is from genome assembly GCA_021605145.1 of Aegilops bicornis. Classification (NCBI taxonomy): domain Eukaryota; kingdom Viridiplantae; phylum Streptophyta; class Magnoliopsida; order Poales; family Poaceae; genus Aegilops; species Aegilops bicornis. The sequence goes on from CM038670.1 coordinate 627,333,891, forward strand.
CTATGTTGCCTTTGTTAATAAACTCAAGGGCGGGGGGGGGGGGCAGCGTATATCGTTCCACACTCAAAGGTGGCACGTTCCCACTTAGAACCACGAGCTTCCAAATCGGCCCAATTTTTTACCACAACATGTTAGTGCCATGACATGACACCATGCCAAGTTTCATGATTTCCAAATGAAGTTTTGGATTTACATGAATTTAAAATCTAAGTTTCTCGATGTTCTCGGCAGAGTCATGACGCCTAGATGTTTGAATTTCATTCTCATTTTCTTCCATGGGACCTAGAAATTCAACCAAGGACACACATGTGATTTTTCAACCCACTTTGGTGCACCGGAGCATGTGCATGCAATTCATATTTAGATTATGCACATTAAAAGTCCAGAAAATCAATTAATGTATAAAAAGGCCAAATGAACCCGAAATAATTCCAAGATTTAACGGGGCACTCATATAGTTCTATGTTGCCTCTCAGAATAAAATCGAGGGGAGGCAGCGTATATCGCTTCACACACAAAGGTGACACGTTCCTCCTCGGAACCACGAGGCTTGTTGAGAGAATCTCCGCTTTTGCAAGAGGCTTATACCAAAACTTGTCCCAATTCAGCCAAAATTATAATGTATGAAAACAGGGTTTAGATTATCCTGAACATCTCGCTACCTAGACCAATAATGTACTATGATTTGAATTCAACATAAAATGGATACAGATATTTGAATTGGAGAGCGTATGGTACATGTAGTTCATAGTCAAATATGATTACTGCTATATGCATGTCTTTTTGTTATCAAGATAATATTTAAATTATTGTATAACTTGACAACAATCGTATTCAAATAAGGAAAATTGATTCAAATTTAGTCCATATGGTAGACGGCAATATATATGTTCACATGGTGGAGTAAAATGTTCATATATGATGGAAGATCAAAATGTACGACTACATCAATTATAAACCGCAAGGTCACCTAATGATATATTCGAATTCAACATAACGTGGATTCAAAAATTGAAATTCGAGATCATGGCATCTCTAATCATATAAAAAGGGACATTACTCTTTCTTTGGTGGGAATTGATTTGGCTTTTGTTGTTGTTGAGGGAAGTGCGAATTGATTTGGTACTGTGCAGGGTAATCTTGTTCTCCCGATTTTTTTTTTACATTTTTCTTGTAGTTTTTTCAATGGCATCTATAGCAATATAGTAAAAGGGGACATGACTCTCTTGTGTCTTGTATGACTTTTACACGTTAAGTTTGTCCTGCCGAACAAGGAATCCGCACCTTGTTATCCTGAAATTTTCAAGCTCGAGTATCTTTTGTCTCACCTGTTTTGAAACTCCCGCTTCTTCAACCCGCGCCGCGCCTTGTTATCCCGAAATTTGAACGCGCGTAAGAACTCCCTCCTCATCTGAAATCGCTCCCGCAGCCCGGACATCGCCAAATCCCCTTCTACCCCTCACCGAAATGAAGCTCCACGTCATGTGTCAAAACCGGTGGGGTACGCTTGTAACTTACCCTACATTTCGGACAAGCGCGTCCCTAAGCTTGGCTCCCCCCTCCCCCTTCGCCCCCCCCATTTATACACCGAGGCCGTCAAAACCCGTGAAACCCCACGCTCCTTCGTCGGCCTCCCGACCGCCGCCCAGCTGGAGACTCTTCCCCGACTACGTCGTCCACCGCAACAGCTCGCCATCCCTCATCCACCGCACCGGATGAGGATCTGTTGTTGATCTCGTCGTCTCGCCGGATCAGCCACCCCGTCCTCCACCTCCAAGGAGCTGCCCCGATGTTCGCCTCATCTATCACGCCACCTCAATCCCCACAGCGCCGTCTTGACCTGCCCCACCGGAACCGTAGCACCCTCACCAATTCCTCCGATGAAGCCGAGGCCAACTCGGCGCCACCAAGGAGGTTTTGCAGTCACCGCTGCATTTTATCTTTTATTCGATCTCACGGGGCTGCCGGTGCTCGATACCGAGCAGACATGGCGTCTCCATCGACGGCGCCGTCACCGGCCACATCATCCACGGCGTCTCTCCCCCATGTCGTTGCTTCCTCGGCGGGGACTTCCACAACGACACTAGCTGTAGCTGCTCCAGCTCTCGCTCGCGCTGCGACTCTGTTCTTCTTTGTCGGTCGCTGCTGCTTCCTGCTTTCGTTCGTCTTTGCTGCTGCTCTTGCTCTCGCTTGCTGCTTCTGCTGCTTCTTGCACGACCTTCGGCAGCTACTGAGTTGCTACTTTAGCACTCGTCATGGTGCTCTTGCATCGACTTGCTCTCTCGCTAGTGTGTTCCCCTTTCGGCGTCTGGCTGATTTAGATCATCGCTTCTCCGCTACTAGTGCTCGAACGCCCTAAACATCTATTGCAATGCTCACTAGTTCAATCAATTTCGATAGTAAAATTCAGTTTTATTTGTGAAGTTCATTTTCTTGATTAAGTTCAGAGTGAATAAGATTTACAAAGAATCGGCCGAGCTGTCGGGCGCCGGGCCGATGCGTTTTACATCTAGCACTTTTTGGTGATGTATTTTACATCATCTATTGAAGATGATATTAGGGTCCCACTTCAGATTAAAGTTGTTTGTCTTGTCATGCTTCAGCCTCGTCGATGTACACCTTAGCGGAGCTGCTCCAACGATGGAACCGTCCATCACAGCAGAGCAGTACCGTCGGCGCCTTTTCCAAAGGCCTCGGATCTTCTTCCCCGCCTCCGACAGTCGCACCATCATCATCACCATCCTCCACGTCCAATCCAATGATGTTGAGGTCCACAAGGCTATGCCAAAGAGGTTGTTCACTCATCGCATCACTTTGTTTCTCCATTCCTCTGTTCTTCCAATTCATGTGAGCCAAACACCCAGGTTGGATCGAAATCCTATGTTTCCAAATGCTCTGCTTTTGCGTGCATTCCTATCCTATTCCTGTGTTTTCACATCCCTGCGTTTATAGAATCCTCCAATTCTAAGGAGCCCTTACAGATTTACTTCATTTTTAGATTGGCCTCAAAGAAAACTCATGTGTTATGTCCTGCTCTGCCGTGCCGTCATCCACCCCACCGAGGTGCACCATCGATGCGTTCACCGCAGCAGAGATCCCCCTGCAGACTTTCTTTCATCGCCTCAGATCATCTTCCCGTTCTTGCAGCCACGCCAAGCTGCATTACCATCATCGATCGAAAGCAGATGAACCTGAGGACTAGACAGTTACGGAAGAGAGGTCGCAGTCTTTCGTGTTTGCTTACGTTATACATCGATTATTATTACCTGCTACTTTATCGTTCAATCTTGAGTTTTGAATTGCCCATGGGTCTCATATCGAGCCAGCAACGAATAGTATCTGTCTACTATCTGGTTCATCTGGGGTCTTCTATGTGGTTCATGTTGGGTGGGCAACAAACAATAGATGATCCATTGTCTATCTTTTTAAACCGAAGCTATAATCTACACGCTATCATTAGTTTTGGATCCATCCACTGTTTGCTACCATCAGTCTTGATTTTTGCATGCACCCTTAGGCCTTACAAAATCTAACTATTTTTTATTATGCATGTCAGATATTGTACACAATCGTCTTGAACATGTAGAGAAAAAGAGAAGACCGCTGCGTCTTGAATATAATGTCATGCAGACGCCGCTCCATGGTGGTAAGTGCCCCCCCTCTCCTGCATTTCCAGATTGTATTCCAGAGGAAGATAACTGCTCAGATGGAGATTCGAAGGAGCCGACCATGCCTGTTTACCACACGAGGTGTTTGCTCTAACTCGGCATCTTGATGTTGGTCATATCATGCATATGGCACCTTGCATTGCTTACATTATACATCTTATATGTCATCATCTTAGTTTAGATTTGCTTTGTGTGAATGCCACTGCTTGGTTTCTATATCATACTCCCACCATTCCTAAATATTTGTCTTTTTAGAGATTTCAACAAGTGACTACATATGGAACAAAATGAGTGAATCTACACTCTAAAATATGTCTATATACATCGTATGTGGTAGTCCATTTGAAATCTCTAAAAAGACAAATATTTAGGAACGGAGGGAGTATATGGAATTATGCAATGCCATCTTCTTTAGCCAGGCATCATATACGTGAATCATGCAATGCCATCCTGTTTAGCCAGCCATCGTATATGTGAATTGTATTGTGCCATATTTTTTTCCATAATGTATTCCATTTGTCAACAATGTTTATACATTCATCTACTCTTCCTGTGCATCAGCCATTTGAATCGGACATGGGAAAATCTGGAGTGAAAACAAGGTCTTCTGAGCAGTCAGTGCTACCTGTCAATGCAGTCAGCTTAGATTAGACATGCTTTGTGTGAATGCCTCCTGTTTGCTTTCTATATCAGATATGTGAATTATGCAATGCCATGTTTTTCAGCTAGTTATCATATATGTGAATTATGCACCGCCATGGAGCCAGGCATCATATATGTGAATTATCTCATGCCATCTTTTTTTCATTACGTATTCCATTTGTCGACAATCATGTATATTGAACTACTCTTCATGTGTATCAGCCATTTGAGCCGATTATGGAAAAAATCTGGAGTGAAAACAAGGTCTTGAGCGTGCAATGCTACCTGTTGAAGCATATATCTCGATGGTTACAGGAGCTCCTCAAAGGAGGATTCAGTAGATGTATGACCAGTCCTATATCCCACCCGAGGTGTATGCTCTAAGTTGCAATGTTTATATTTCTCATATGATGCATATGGTGTCTTGCATTATGTAGTTTAGACATCATATGCACAATATTGAATTATATCTGCTTAGTTTAGAGATCATACATGCGAGTGCCGGTACTTAGTATATGAATCAATTATGTCAATTATATCATGCCATCTTGTATACTTAGACAACATGTATGTGAATTATTTCATCCCAACCTATTTTAGAAAGACATCATATAGTTTTGTCATGTCATCCTGTTTAGGTACTCATCATATGTTGAATTATGCCATTATATCATGTTAAGTTAACCATCATATATCTGAAAGCTGTGTCATGCTATCTTGTTTAGTTAGGCATCATATATGTGAAATTGTGTCATCTTTGTCATGTTTGGTTAGACAACATATATGTGAATTACCACATCATCCATCATACAATGTCTCAGATGTTCAATTTCTTTTCTTGTTTATTAGCCATTTGAATTGGAGGGGTGATGGCGGTATCTAAGGGAGCAAAACTTCGTTCTTCACAAAAGACAAGTGCTACCCGTCGATGCAGATGGAACCATGGTTGTACTTGGCCCACAAACTAGCCCCCACCACACATAATCGAGACTCTTCCAGATTGCACACTTACACCGTTGGGCGGAGAACCAGCTACAACCCATCTAACCGCAACCCAATGGATAGTAACCCACTTATAGTTGACAAAGCACCATGTCCACCACAGTACCCCCACACGAGCAGTTTGTAAAGCTACTGCAGTGCCCAAAGCATGAAGACCACCACAGCCTAACCCAAACTCCACATTTAAAGCGGAAGAGCAAGCATTCTCGTGTCGGATTCCGTAGCTATAGTCCATACTCCTTTGCTGTTGCATCACTGTATTTACTCATACCAACTACTTTCGAATTTGAAGGATCCAATTGAAACTCCAATGGCGCAACAGGTATGTTTAAACCTATTTCTTTAACTGGATTGTTGTTCTAACTTCTTGCTCTATGTTGATTTCATTTTAAGTTGTATAAACAGTTATGTTCTCACGTGATGCACATTACAAGTGCTGCCAATGCTGTGTAGTTTCTCACACTTATATTACATCTGTCTCTGCATGTGTCTTAAAAATATATGAGCTGAACTATGTCTCTATCTTGATTAGGGAACATAAACTAGAATGATATGGACAATACAAGTGACCATAGTACATAGATATATGTTTGTTTCATGTTGTTATCCTGTCCACCTTACTCTTGAACCGGTTTACCAAAATGAGTTTGGTATACTACAAGCTAAACTCGTGATGTGTCTCGCTTGTTTCTATTGTAGTATGCAAACAGAATATTGGAGAAGAGCACCCCACTATGCAATGGTAGAGAAAGTAATGCAGATAAGGTTCAAGATAGTGAGACAACCTTGTTGGTCTCCAAGAAAGGTGATAAAAATGATCTTGTAGACAGTGAGAAAACCCCACAGTCATGCGTTGATGTAGTGTTCGAGTTACTGGCCAGTACCGCTGGCACAAGCTCTTCGAACTTGCTGCCTGAATCACTTCGACTTCTTCAATCTCAGCTACAAGCTGAAAGGCATCAGTCAGTTGTGCTGCGGCAAGAAGCCGAAGGACTGAGGAAGTCCCTGCAGAATAAAGATGTGTACTTTCTTGTGCAACAGCAAGCACTGGAGGATTTAAGCGCCAAACAAGAGAAAGTTAATAAGCTTGCTAAGCATCTTGCCAGCATTATGGGTACCCAGGATATTGTTTCTTGAACTCTTCTAAAGTGGTTTCAGCTTCGACTTGTTTTGTCATGCGGTGTTTATATGTCATTGTGTTCCCTATATTTGCACTGGTGGTGAACTTTCATGCTCAGTGGATGTAATATGTGTAATAGCCATGATAGCCTAGCATAAGTTGCTTGCTTATTTATTTCCTTTTTGTCTTGTTTATTTGTTTGCTTGTAGTCAGTGCAGTTCTTTTTCCGCGGTTTGCTAGTGGTTGCAATAACCTATTTTTTAAAACTTGGCCACAATAACCATGGGCTAATATTTACTGTAGTGACAGTGGGCCTCCTACGGGCCGTAGAAACAGTGGGCCTTCTACGGGCCGTAGAAACAGTAGGCCTTCTACGGGCCGTATCATCAATGGGCCTTATACGGGCCGTATGATCGATTGGCCAAACATGGGCCAATAACAGGCCGCATTATGGCCGTAAACGGGCTAGAGTTGGAATCTTCCGTTCATGGGCCGACCATAACGGGCCATCGTTAATAGGCTGTATTTGATGACGCTATGAAAACGGCCCAATGTATTAACGGACCACAAACGAGCCGACTGTAACCACGGGCTGAATTTGACCCACAAGCAGAAAATGACAGTAACGGGTCGTAAGTAAACGAATGCTCGAAATGAGCCCAAGAATAAATGGGCTATCAGAAGGCCGAAAGATAACATGGGCTGGAAACGGCCCAACTGAATAACGTGCCCTTAATGGGTATAAAGTGATACACTGTTCATTACGGGCCAGTTTCACCACGGGCCGTTAATGGGTCTAAAGTGATACAATGTTCATTGCGGGCCAGTTTCACCACGGGCCGTTAATAGGCCAAGAGTTACATAGGGCGTCATATGGGCCGAAAGACGTCATGGGCCATACATGGGCCAGAAGTGAAAACAGGCTGGAATCATATTGGATGGCCCAGATGACGCTACTGGGCCTAATTCGGATAGGGCGTAACGGGCCTTGGGTTAGCGGGTTGTATATGGGCTATATGCGAACAGGCCATTAACAGGCTTTCCATGGGCCGGCCCGTCACCTTTTGACCAAGTCAAACAGGCCGGCCTTTTCACAGGAATGGGCCTCTGTTGGGCCGTGCCACGTGTCGACGTATCATAGGCGCCTTCTGTCCAATGAGTGGATGACATTTGTCCCAACAATGAGCCGACACGTGTTTCCTCCGACCAATGATGATTTTACGTGGAAAATCCCCATTGGTCGGGTCATTAACGGGTTATCGGATCCAAAACCCGACCCGATAGCTTAACGGCGTTCGTTACGGTGGATGCCATGTGTCGGTCACCCTTGACGAAAGCACTTCTGTGACGTGCGATTTATCGTCATGGAAGTGGACACTTCGTGATGATAATTTTGGTAATGTCATGGAAAACTTCTATAGCAGCACAGGTATGACTATCTTGATTCTGTCATAAATTTGTCATGGATGTACATGCATGACAAGAAACGCGACCTACTGTGAAAAACACGTATCATCACGGAAGTGTATTTTTTTGTAGTGTATGAACACTTATGTGTTATGTTTGAAGAAATAATAATTTTGCTTGCAATTTGAATTTGAGTTTGATTTTGTTTTTTATCAAGTGGCAAGTGGCTTAGTTAAACATGATGACATGTCGTCATTAGCAAGGGATCACTGCATCATGATTATTGGGGTGCTACATGATCTGAGCCTAAGTGCATCCTGGATAGGTAGCGGCTCAACAAGTTTGTCGCTTTTGAAGGCACTGGCACCGAGATGAGGTTCCTAGGTTGTGCTGCTCCGGTAAGGAGAATTAGTTCATGCATGTGATTGTTTGTTGCTATTACATTATATAACTTGACTTGCATATTCCGATGATGAGCTTCCTCAAAATTCTCGAGGTCTTCATGAGCAAGTAAGTGATGGAAACAGTTGCATGAAAAAGAAAACAAAAATCCTATGAATCACCCAAGATCTATTCTATGGAGATGTTGTCAACGAGAGGGGAAGGTGTCTATAGACCAAAAGCATTAATGATCTAAAGATCGTGGCTGGCGTAGTCGTACTCCTTCGCGATCCAATCCGATCCAGGGACCGAATGAATGACACCTCCGAGATGTGCACACGTACGGCTCGGTGACGTCTCCTCCTCCTTGATCCAGCAAGCGAGGGTGGAGAGGTAGATGGGATCTAGGCCAGCATGACGACATGGTGGCAGTGGAACATCGACAGGGCTTTGATACGTCTCCAACGTATCTATAATTTATGAAGCATTCATGCTATTTTATTATCTGTTTTGAATGATTATGGGCTTTATTATACACTTTTATATTACTTTTGGGACTAACCTATTAACCGTAGGCCCAGCCCATATTGTTGTCTTATTGCCTATTTCAGTATTTCGAAGAAAAGGAATATCAAAAGGAGTCCAAACGGAATGAAACCTTCGGCAGCGTTATTTTTGGGAAGAATATCATCCTGGAGACTTGGAGTTCAAGTCAGAAGATCCTCGAGGAGGCCAGGAGATAGGGGGGCACCCCCCCTACTGGGCGCGCCCCCTGTCTCGTGGGCCTCTCGAGCACCTCCCGACCGACTTCTTTCGCCTATATAAGCCTACGTACCCTAAAACCATCGAATATCACAGTAGATCGGGAGTTCCGCCGCCGCAATCCTCTATAGCCACCAAAAACCTCTCGGGAGTCCGTTCCGGTACCCTGCCGGAAGGGGAACCCATCACCGGTGGCCATCTTCATCATCCTGGCGCTCTCCATGACGAGGAGGGAGTAGTTCACCCTCGGGGCTGAGGGTATGTACCAGTAGCTATGTGTTTGATCTCTCTCTCTCTCGTGTTCTCTCTATGGCACGATCTTGATGTATCGCGAGCTTTGCTATTATAGTTGGATCTTATGATGTTTCTCCCCCTCTACTCTCTTGTGATGAATTGAGTTTCCCTCTTGAAGTTATCTTATAGGATTGAGTCTTTGATTTGAGAACACTTGATGTATGTCTTGCCGTGTTTATCTGTGGTGACAATGGGATATCACGTGACACTTGATGTATGTTTTGGTGAACAACTTGCGGGTTCCGCCCATGAACCTATGCATAGGGGTTGGCACACGTTTTCTTGACTCTCGGTAGAAACTTTGGGGCACTCTTTGAAGTACTTTGTGTTGGTTGGATGAATCTGAGATTGTGTGATGCATATCGTATAATCGTGCCCACGGATACTTGAGGTGACAATGGAGTATCTAGGTGACATTAGGGTTTTGGTTGATTTGTGTCTTAAGGTGTTATTCTAGTACGAGCTCTGTAATAGATCGATCCGAAGAATAACTTTGAGGTGGTTTCGTACCCTACCATAATCTCTTCGTTTGTTCTCCGCTATTAGTGGCTTTGGAGTGACTCTTTGTTGCATGTTGAGGGATTGTTATATGATCTATCTATGTTATTATTGTTGAGAGAACTTGCACTAGTGAAAGTATGAACCCTATGCCTTGTTTCCTATCATTGCAATACCATTTACGCTCACTTTCATCATTAGTTACCTTGCTGTTTTTATATTTTCAGATTACAAATACCTTTATCTACTATCCATATTGCACTTGTATCACCATCTCTTCGCCGAACTAGTGCACCTATGCAATTTGCCATTGTATTGGGTGTGTTGGGGACACAAGAGACTCTTTGTTATTTGGTTGCAGGGTTGTTTGAGAGAGACCATCTTCATCATACGCCTCCCACGGATTGATAAACCTTAGGTCATCCACTTGAGAGAAATTTGCTACTGTCCTACAAACCTGTGCACTTGCAGGCCCAACAACGTCTATAAGAAGAAGGTTGTGTAGTAGACATCAAGCTCTTTTCTGGCGCCGTTGCCGGGGAGGTGAGTGCTTGAAGTTATATCTTTAGATCTTGCAATCGAATCTTTTTCTTTCTCGTTTTATCACTAGTTTAGTTTATAAAATAAAACTACAAAAAAAGGAGTTAAGTTTGTCTCATACGCTTCGTCTTTTTAATATCTTTCGTGAGTTTGATGGAAAGGAAAATTGTGCTCAAGTGCTAGAAGAAGAATGCATTAAAATTCTTGGTACTAAATCTTTGAATGATGAGCATGATTGCAATGTTGTTAGTATGAACTCCTTGAATATTCATGATGCTAATGATATGCAAAGCCACAAGCTTGGGGAAGCTATGTTTGATGAAGATGATATTTTTTGTCCCCCAATTTTTGATGAGCAAATTTATTATGATGAAAGCATGCCTCCTATTTATGATGATTATATTGATGAAAGTGGATTTGGAGAGGTCATGACTTTATTTAGTGATGAATCCACTATTTCGGAAGAGGTTACAATTGATTATGAGAACAAAGTTGCTATCTATGATGATTATTGTGATGACTTGTATGCTATTAAGAATAATGAAAACCATGAAACTTGTCATCATGATTTTAGTTTTCAATTGGATTATGCCTCACATGATAATTATTTTGTTGAGTTTGCTCCCACTACTATTCTTGAGAAGAAATTTGCTTATGTGGAGAGTAGTAAATTTTCTATGCATGTAGATCATGAAAAGAATGCTTTAAGTGCTGGTTATATTGTTGAATTCATTCATGATGCTACTGAAAATTATTATGAGGGAGGAATATATGCTTGTAGGAATTGCAATAATATCAAGTTTCCTCTCTATGTGCTTAAAATCTTGAAGTTATGTTTGTTTTTCCTTCCTATGCTCGTTGATTATTGTTCCCCTAAGTTGTTTGCTCACAAAATACCTATGCATAGGAAGTGGGTTATGCTTAAATGTGCTAGTCATGTGCTTCATGATGCCCCCGTTATGTTTCAATTCTTATCTTTTATGTGAGCATCATTTCATCTTGCCTAGCTAGAAAGGCATTAAAGAAAAGCGCTTGTTGGGCGACAAACCAATATTTACCCTTACTATTTTTGTGTGTCCACATGATTATGGTACTGTAGTAATCATGTTTTATAGCTTTTGTTTCAATAAAGTACCAAGTAAGACCTATAGGATAACCTATGGTGATAGTTAATTTTATTCTGCTGAAAAACAGAAACTTTGTGCGCACGAGAAATTTTTTAGTAAATCACAGAAAAGTGCTTTTTCGTTGATTATTTTTGCTGTAGATCAATAGACAAATTGCCTAAGACTTCCTATTTTGGTAGAACTTTTGGCGTTCCAGAAGTTTGCGTTAGTTATAGATTACTACAGACTGTTCAGTTTTTGACAGATTCTGTTTTTCGTGTGTTGTTTGCTTATTTTGATGCATCTATGGCTAGTAAAATAGTTTATAAACCATAGAGAAGTTGGAATACAGTAGGTTTAACACCAATATAAATAAAGAATGAGTTCATTACAGTACCTTATGTGGTGGTTTTGTTTTCTTTCACTAACGGAGCTTATAAGATTTCCTGTTGAGTTTTGTGTTGTGAAGTTTTCAAGTTTTGGGTAAAGCTTTTATGGACTATGGAATAAGGAGTGGCAAGAGCCTAAGCTTGGGGATGCCCAAGGCACCCCAAGATATTCAAGGATAGCCAAAGCCTAAGCTTGGGGATGCCCGGAAGGCATCCCTCTTTAAATCTTCGTTCATTGGTAACTTTACTTGGAGCTATATTTTTATTCGCCACATGATATGTTTTTTGCTTGGAGCGTCGTGTATTATATTAGTCTTTGCTTTTTAGTTTACCACAATCATCCTTTCTGTACACACCTTTTGGGAGAAGCCTATTTGATTAGAATTTGCTAGAATACTCGAGGTGCTTCACTTATATCTTTTGAGCTTGATAGTTTTTGCTCTGGTGCTTCACTTATATCTTTTAGAGCACGGTGGTGTCTTAATTTTGAAGAAATTCCTAGTCTCTCATGCCTCACTTATATCTTTTTGAGAGTCTTTTAGAGCAGCATGGTATTTGCTATGGTTATAAAATTGGTCCTAGAATGGTAGGCATCCAAGTTGGGTATAATAAAAACTATCATAGAAAAATAATTGGATGCTATGATCAACTTGATGCCTGATAATTGTTTTGAGATATAAAGGTAGTAATTTTAGGGTCATGCTAGTGGGTAATTATGAAATTGAGAAATACTTTTGTTGAAGTTGGCAAGTCCCGCAAAGATGCACGTATGGTAAAAGTTGTGTGACAAATTTGTTGCATGAGGTGCTCTTTTGATTGTCTTCCTTATGAGTGGCGATCGAGACGAGCGATGGTCTTTTCCTACCAATCTATCCCTCTTGGGGCATGCGTAGTAGTACTTTGCTTCGAGGGCGAAGTAGACTTTTGCAATAAGTATATGAGTTCTTTTTTGACTAATGTGAGTCCATGGATATACGCACACTCATCCTTCTAGCCTTTATTATTACCGCGCAACTTTCGCAGGTATCATAAACCCTTTATTTACCTTCCTCAAAACAGCCACCATACCTACCTATTATGGCATTTCCATAGCCATTCCGAGATATATTGCCATGCAACTTTCCACCGTTTCATTTATTATGACACGTTCCATCATTGTCATATTGCTCTTTTGCATGATCATGTAGTTGACATCGTATTTGTGGCAAGGCCACCTTCATAATTTTCATACATGTCGCTCTTGATTCATTGCATATCCCGATTACACCATGGGAGGCATTCATATAGAGTCATATCTTGTTCTAGCTTTGAGTTGTAATTCTTGAGTTGTAAATCTATAAAAGTGTGATGATCTTCATTATTAGAGCATTGTCCTAGTGAGGAAAGGATGATGAAGGCTATGATTCCCCCACAAGTCGGGATGAGACTTCGGACTTTACAAATAGAAAAAAAATGAGAAAATAAAAAAAGAGAAAGGCCAAAGAAAAAAAGAAGAAAAAAAAGAAAAAGAGAAAAGAAAAAATAAAATGAGAGAAAAAGAGAGAAGGGACAATGCTACTATCTCTTTTTCCACACTTGTGCTTCAAAGTAGCACCATGATCTTCATGATAGAGAGTCTCCTATGTTGTCACTTTCATATACTAGTGGGAATTTTTCATTATAGAACTTGGCTTGTATTGGTCATTTGAACAATTCATGAAAGAATATTGAAGGAAGAGAGATTCCACATATAAATACATTATCCTAGACATCTTTTATAATTGGGAGCACTCATTAAGTATGACATGCTAAAGAGTTGATGTTGGACAAGGAAGACAACGTAATGGGTTATGTTTTCTGACATCTCAGTTAAAGTATATTGTCATGGATCATTCAAACATGTTGAGCTTGCCTTTCCCCCTCATGCTAGCCAAATTCCTAGCACTAAGTAGAGATACTACTTGTGCTTCCAAATACCCTTAAACCCAGTTTTGCCATGAGAGTCCACCATATCTACCTATGGATTGAGTAAGATCCTTCAAGTAAGTTGTCATCGGCGCAAGCAATAAAAATTGCTCTCTAAATATGCATGACTTATTAGTGCGGAGAAAATAAGCTTTGTACGATCTTGTTATGGAAGCAATAAAAGCTACGGACTGCATAATAAAGGTCCATATACAAGGGGCAATATAAAGTGACGTTCTTTCACATTAAGATTTTGTGTATCCAACCCTAAAAGCGCATGACAACCTCTGCTTCCCTCTGCGAAGGGCCTATCTTTTACTTTATGCCTTTTACTTTATGCAAGAGTCAAGGTGATCTTCACCTTTCCCTTTTTCATTTTATCCTTTGGCAAGCACTTTGTGTTGGGGTGATCCTGATATATATATCCAATTGGATGTAAGTTAGCATGAACTATTATTGTTGACATCACCCAAAGGTGAATACGTGTGGAGGCAACATTATAAGCCCCTATCTTTCTCTGTGTCTCCATTAAAACTTCATAACCACAAGTATTGCGTGAGTGTTAGCAATTGTAGAAGACTATATGATAGTTGAGTATGTGAAGTTTGCTAAATTAAAGCTCTGACATAGACCCTTCCTGAAAATAAGATGAACTGCAATTGTTTGATGACTAAGAATGAAGTTTGCTAGTTTTCAAGAAAGTTTATGGTATATGATTTGACATGTGAATTGCTTGTTACTTTATCGTGAGAAGTTTTATAAGATGAACTACTATTATGACATATCATCATGCTAAAAAGGTGATTGAAATTATCATTGATCAAACTTGTGCACCTTCTAGCATTCACACTTCATAAATTCTTTCTTTTATCATTTACCTACTCGAGGACGAGTAGGAATTAAGCTTGGGGATGCTGATACGTCTCCAACGTATCTAAAAATTATGAAGCATTCATGCTATTTTATTATCTGTTTTGAATGATTATGGGCTTTATTATACACTTTTATATTACTTTTGGGACTAACCTATTAACCGGAGGCCCTTATATTGTCGCTTTTATTGCCTGTTTGATTTCAAGAAAAGGAATATCAAATGGAGTCCAAACGGAATGAAACCTTCGGCAGCATTATTTTTTGGAAGAATATCATCCTGGAGACTTGGAGTTCAAGTCAGAAGATCCTCGAGGATGCTAGGAGATAGGGGGCGCCCCCCCTACTGGGCGCGCCCCCCTGTCTCATGGGCCCCGCGAGCACCTCCCGACCGACTTCTTTCGCCTATATAAGCCTATGTACCCTAAAACCATCGAATGTCACAGTAGATCGGGAGTTTCACCGCCGCAATCCTCTATAGCCACCAAAAACCTCTCGGGAGTCCGTTCCGGCACCCTGCCGGAAGGGGAACCCATCACCGGTGGCCATCTTCATCATCCCGGCGCTCTCCATGACGAGGAGGGAGTAGTTCACCCTCGGGGCTGAGGGTATGTACCCGATAGCTATGTGTTTGATCTCTCTCTCTCTCTCGTGTTCTCTCTATGGCACGATCTTGATGTATCGCGAGCTTTGCTATTATAGTTGGATCTTATGATGTTTCTCCCCTCTACTCTCTTGTGATGAATTGAGTTTCCCTCTTCAAGTTATCTTATCGGATTGAGTCTTTGATTTGAGAACACTTGATGTATGTCTTGCCGTGTTTATCTGTGGTGACAATGGGATATCACGTGCCACTTGATGTATGTTTTGTTGACCAACTTGCGGGTTCCGCCCATGAACCTATGCATAGGGGTTGGCACACGTTTTCTTGACTCACCGGTGTAAACTTTGGGGCACTCTTTGAAGTACTTTGTGTTGGTTGGATGAATCTGAGATTGTGTGATGCATATCGTATAATCATGCCCACGGATACTTGAGGTGAAAATGGAGTATCTAGGTGACATTAGGGTTTTGGTTGATTTGTGTCTTAAGGTGTTATTCTAGTACGAACTCTTTAATAGATCGATCCGAAAGAATAACTTTGAGGTGGTTTCGCACCCTACCATAATCTCTTCGCTTGTTCTCCGCTATTAGTGGCTTTGGAGTGACTCTTTGTTGCATGTTGAGGGATTGTTATATGATCTATCTATGTTATTATTGTTGAGAGAACTTGCACTAGTGAAAGTATGAACCCTATGCCTTGTTTCCTATCATTGCAATACCGTTTACGCTCACTTTTATCATTAGTTACCTTGCTGTTTTTATATTTTCAGATTACAAATACCTTTATGTACTATCCATATTGCACTTGTATCACCATCTCTTCGCCGAACTAGTGCACCTATACAATTTGCCATTGTATTGGGTGTGTTGGGGACACAAGAGACTCTTTGTTATTTGGTTGCGGGGTTGTTTGAGAGAGACCATCTTCATCCTACGCCTCCCACGGATTGATAAACCTTAGGTCATCCACTTGAGGGAAATTTGCTACTGTCCTACAAACCTTTGCACTTGCAGGCCCAACAACGGCTACAAGAAGAAGGTTGTGTAGTAGACATCAGGCTTCACATAGCGCTGATGAAGGAACAGGAGGATATGGGAGAGGGAGGACAACGGATAGGTGAAGGGATGGATGCCCCCTGTGCCTCCCCTTTCTTTATATAGGCTAGGGGGTAGGGGCGGCCAAAACCCTCCTAGGGTCGACCATAAGGGAGAAAATCCTTTAAGTTTAGAGATAAGACCTTATCTCTAGATTTAAACAACATGGGTGTTGGGGGCTGGTGTGGCCAGCCCATGTAGGCCGCAACTCCACCCCTCGGTCCATGTGGGTTATTTCCGGGTCATTGTGCCCCACGGTGGAACCCCCAAAACCTTCTAGAACCTTCCCGGTACTCTACCAAAAATTCCTGAACTTTCCCGGAACCCTGAAAAACCACTTCCCATATATAAATCTTTACCTCTGGACCATTTCCGAACTCCTTGTGACGTCCCGGATCCTATCCGGGACTCTGAATAACTTAGGTGTTGCCAACATTAATATCCCAATACTACCCTAGCATTACCGAACGTTAAGTGTGTGACCCTGCGGGTTCGAGAACATGCAGATATGACCAATGCTCCTCTCCGATCAATAGTCAATAGCGGGACATGGATGCCCATATTGACTCCCACATATTCAACGAAGATCTTTATCGGTTTCAACCATGATGTCGAAAATTCAGTTAATCCCGTATACAATTCCCTTTGTCCGGCGATATGTTACTTGCTCGAGATTCGATAGTCGGTATCACCATACCTAGTTCAATCTCGTTACCGGCAAGTCTCTTTACTCGTTTTGTAATACAAGATCCCCGTGACTAAACTCATTAGTCACATGCTTGCAAGCTATTCATGATGTTATACTACCAAGAGGGCCGAGAGATATCTCTCTGTCACAAGGATTGGCAAATCGCAGTCTCTATCCATGCAACCCAACAACACTTTTCTAGATACCTGTAGAGCACCTTTATGATCACCCAGTTATGAAGTGAAGTTTGATAACCCACAAAGTATTCTTCCGGTATTAGGGAGTGTCATGATCTCATGGTCTAAGGAACATATATTTCACATGAAGAAAATTGTAGCTATTAAACTAAGTGACACAATCAGATGCTAAACTTACGGTTGGATCTTTCCATCACATCATTCTCCTACGATGAATGATTTGATCCTGTTATTAAATGACAACTCATGTCTATGGTTAGGAAAACTTTAACCATCTTTAATCAACGATCTAGTCTAGCAGAGGCTCACTAGGGACACGGTGTCTTTTTATGTACTAGTAAGCTGCCCGTGCTACGCTACGGAACCACTTGAAATGAGGTGGAATAACAAGAATATAGAGCCAAAACCATCAATGCTAGTAGGATGCTCATGCATTGCCATAAAAAAATACAAACTTGATATGTCACTGAAGTGCTCCGACATTACACAACATTAAAGATTGCACCTCATAAGTGAAAGTCAGTTGCAGTTACAACATGAATCACACAAACACTTGCTATCACATCCAAATTAAGCAAAAAGAAGTAACACAATCCAAAAGCAGCCCCACAACAAAATCCACAAGACCTACATGCTAGCCTAAAGCCTAAGAGAAAAGATAATAAAATAATCCTTCAACCGAAAACCGACTCCAATTGTACTCCAATCGACAACATCATTAACTATTCGAAAGCTATATCATGGGAAAAGGCACGGTCACTCCAGACACCATTCTTCATCTTCTTTTGACCAAGGAGAGGTTGGTCCAGGGAGCTCATTATTGATCATACACAAAAATATTTGGAAGCATTTAATTCACGTGCGGCAGGACAAATTAAATTTACCTTAATGAATTCAACCAAATTTCCAATCACCTTTGTCTTCATTCACGTGCATCTCCGATATTTGGGTCAAAGTCTACTAAAGTCCGTAGTATGCAGACCATGGTCTAGTTAATTAATAACAGAACACCAATCTATTAGCAACATTTATTTTTGCAATATTATTATGTGAAATACAACAACACATTCACTTATAGACTAACCATTGCGTTTTGCACTTAACATTGTTGCCACCACAACAGCATGCTCCTCGGCAAAATTTTCCAATGTACTTATATAATTAGTCACTAACTTGTCCCATATAACTAACTTGACTATATTATAGCTACAAAATCAATTAATTTCAGAAGAGAAATGTGAGAGATTTGAATTAAGTATATAATAAAATTTGAAATCCACAATATGTACATATGTGCCATCTATCGGATAAGCAGAACAATATTTCTCACTAGGGTCCTTCAGTTGTAGAAACTTTCCTTATGTTCAATAGAACTTACAAATAAAACCATGCCAATGATATCTAACAATTTAACGGTTAAGCTATTAGTAGATAATCTGTGACCAAAGAACATTTAGAATATATGAAAGAAAACTAAAGCACTTACCAACATGTGTCATATCCAAGGTGAACTCCCAAACTTGTCAAAAGGCATAAAAGGCTGGAACAATGTGACCAACTACTCATTCACATTTCTTATCTCATTAGCTACTATCTTTGAGGTGAAATGAAACACAAAGTGATTATCTGCAAACATATAAGGTGTGTACTCAGATAGTAGGCGAAGAATTAACCCCCCCCCCCACCCCCCGTCGTCCTCCCCCTAGGGCGACTCGGGCGGCCAGAAACCTAGCCGCCGCCCATAAACTCCTCCTCCGCCGAAGACGCCACGGGCTAAGGCCGGGCCGGCAGTGATGGTGGGAATCTCCTCTCTCACGCATCTCCGGGGTGGGGTGGACCCCAAGGCGTGTGGTGGCGCGACCGATCTAGGATCTGCGGTGCGGCGGATGGTTGCAGGCGGCGGGGGGGCCGGCCCGTCCTCGGACGGCGACGGCTTAGCGCGGCGGAGGCCAGGGTTGCGGGCGCTACGGATGGCCCTTCGGGCGGCGGCGGCTGCGGTCGGCGGCGGCCGGCTTGGCTACGGTGGCGTGCATGCTGCCTTCAGATCGGCGACGACGGTGTGGAGGGCCTGGTGGTTTCGTCGGCGGCACCTCCGATCAGATCTGTTCTGACCGGTGCAGCCGGCGGTGGTGGTCATCTCTTCCGTCAGAGGTGGTCGGCCTAAGGCTGGGTGTTCGGATCTCGGGATCTGTCATCTGGCACCAGCTGCGAGTCGGGAAGACGTAGTTGCCGGTGAAAACCGACCCGACGGCGGGCGATGGCGGCGTTCCATGTCGTTACCTTGATGAAGGCATCGTCATGTGACTACCGTCAAGCCACTCGTATTGCTCCGGGGGAAACCCTAGGATCTGGTGTTCCAGACCGGACGATGGCGGCACTGCGGTGTCGTTTCTCTCTTGGGAGCATCGTTTTGTGGAGCAGCGCTGGAAGTCAGAGGCAGGAGGTGGATCGGCTTCTTCTTGCACGGAGCTTCGGTGGAGATGCCAAGTCATGCCTGACCGATAGGTGCTACGCTTGGTGATGCCTGGTCGGCACGTGCTACGCACGATAGATCCTCCAAGGGCTTCAAGTCAGGTGTCATTTGGTGGTACTTGGCGACATGGCGCCGAGGTGTATTAGTGGCGGCATCATGACGTGTTTAGCTGTTTGCGCTACAGGATGACGTCTTGGTGGTGGCGTCGGCGATAGCTGGACCGAGCAAGGTTGATGCATCAAGATCTTTGAAAGATGGAGCGGTGGCGATTGGTGGCGGCGGCCTCGAGAGCACGCCGGACCGATGTGCCCCAGACCGGCAAGTGGCTAGGTTGGGGTCTCGGGTCTTAGATGTTAGGCTTGGCTGCGATGTCTGCTTGGTATTAGGCCCGAGCTATCTGCGCCTTCATCAATCGGATAGGTGTAGCGACGGTTTGTTGCTTAGGCAATGACTTTAGTCTTACTGTTGTATGACTTTGTAAGGTCTTGTGAGAATAATTAATAAAGTGGCCGTATGCATCGCCCAGATGCAGAGGCCGAGGGTCATCCTCCTTTTCTAAAAAAAATATAGTCCGCATTTCTCATAACTGGTTCTGTGGTACTGCGACCATCTTCCATAAATAATATACTCATCACTCTACAAGTGAACATTATTACCCATATCAGCCATTTTTTCTCCCTTATGACATCCAGAAATAAGAGATGAAACTCCCTACATGGCTCCTTAGAGATCAGCAATTCTCGGCCGTCGGATCGGTTTGCTTGATGCGATTCTGGGCGTCGGATCAAGATCTGGAGGAATCCGGGCCATTGGATCTGAAATGAACTCTGCTGGAATGAATAGTTACTGCATCAGTCCACTGCTTTTTACTCCTTTTTTCGGTCTGCGGTCACTGACGTGTGGGTCCGCTCGTGGGTGGGCCATGTTTGTCAGCGACCGTGGCTTGGATATGGCCCGGTCGCCCCGTCGGGCGCACCGGCAGGTAAAGATCTCGTGCCACCGCACGTTATATCCTGCCTCGCTGAGGGGTATTTTGGTCTTTTCGCTTCCTGCGTGGCGTGCGGCGATTGGCCTCGTGCGGCTATGGGGTCGGGGAGAGCGGCGGCGACCCACCCTTTCGTGCTCTCATTCGTCCCCCTCGTCTCCTCTGGATCTCGTTTTCTCTCTCTCTCTCTCTCTCTCTCTCTGTAGATTCGCCACTGCCGCCGCCACCACGGCCAGCTCCGGCGAGGTCCGTCGCCATACAACACATCCACGAGCTCATCTAGTGACGCTACTCCGTCTCCAGCGCCTTGACCCGACGCGCCGCCCCTCTATGCGTGGCCCCGGCTAACCCTAGCGCCATGGTCGCCGGTCCACGGCGTCGCCATCGACGCCCGCGCTGCACCTGCACCTCCGGTTGGTCCTCCCCGACCCCTTCTGAACCCTCGCGCACTGCATCGCCTCCTGGTCGCTGTTCCAGGCGTCACCATCGACTGGAGGAGCGCGGGACTATCGTCCTCGCGTTTGTGCACCTCCAGGAAGAAGACTGCTCGAGGTGAGACGCCTCAGATCCATCGTGCGAAGGTGGAGGTGAGTGCCCTCTCCACTGCCCCCATTTCCTCCCTCTCTCTGTTTTGATCCCTTTTTTCTACAGCTCGGCATACAGGTCAGTGTATGTGTGTGTGCAGCAGCTCCAGAGGGACGAACGTCAAGGTAGCCACTGCTCCGTAGGTATGAATCGGTTCCCTAACCTCTTATGAGCCCTACTTTTCATGGAGCAAGGTTGGCTGCTAAGTGTATGTGATTTGATGCCTCTGGTTCTTCCATGTATGGAAGAGATACTATTTAGTTGTCTGCATTTTTCATACTCGATTCAGTTTGGTGTGCCTATCAATGGGTTGATTCAAGATAATTTGTGATTCTGCTATCTAATTGATTGGTATATATGTGCTTTTTTAATATGGATCACTTTATGCAGAAGATCTGAGTTCAAAAAGATTGCATGACACCACATACATTTGATATTTTCTTATCATGGCCTGGGTTTGGTGGGCGAGCTCACTGTCGTCCGCTTTGAGGTCATGCTTCCCTCTCCCTCCTCTTTCTTTGTGTGTGTGTGCACACGCGTGTGTGACTGATTTCGTTAACCGTGTTGCAGCTGGTCCGGGATCAGAGTACGGCCCTTGATTCGTGCCGCCCGTTTTCTCTGCCGAAGTTGTGGTTGCGTGGACGCGGCTATAGTCAAATGGTCGTCACCAGCGTGGCGTCGGCGCCTCCCTTCCCTCTTCCCTGGAGCTAGAAGGTACTGTCTTGGGCTTCCCAGATCTGTTGGATCAAAAATTGCGTGTGATGGAATCAAATTTTGTTGGATCAGAAATTGCGGTTGATGGAATTAAAACTTGGATGTGATCAAATTAGGTAGCTTCAGCTAAAAGTTGAATGTTTGTCGACTTGATTTGTAGTTCAACACGTGAAAATTGTGGTGGATCGGGTGGTATAGTTTACATATTTGAAAATGTTGTTGAATTTTCAGAGAGGACCATGGCATACTGATTACTGAAAGGAATATGTGAGTTCCTGCATGATGCATCTCCAGCATTTCTTGTGCAGATCAGTTCCTACTCATATTTCCCCCTTGCATAGCAATCGAATATTTTAGGAACATTAATATCATGATTGGCCTATGAATTTATCACATAATTTCCTGCTTTCTGCCTTCGTGAACATCATTTTTAAATATTTTTGTTTCTTGAATCCTCAAAACAGTAGTTTAAATTATTTTCCATGAATCTGTGTGTTGCTGCCTTGGTGATGGTAATTAGTCATGGATAGTTGTCATTCTAAAGTTGCTTGGTTCAGATATCTGCTTTTTGGCAATGATTTTGCATGTTTTCTTCCTATCCAAAATATACCATTTGGCAGCCACTAGGTTCAAAGATACTGACCTGTCCTATGTTGTGTTTGTCGTTTTAACAGTAGGAACCTGCTATTGAGTTATTTTACTTGCTTAATTTGGTCTCTCTGCAGCATCCAGCAGCTTTTTATCTGAAGATTTTCACCATTTCTAAATACTACGTACTTGTCGCTATGTAATAAAACCATACATCCAGCCGCTGCCCACGGGATATTCCCAGTCACCAATCTTGGTTATGCTCAAATTATGCACCAGATATTCCCAGTCACCAATCTTGGTTATGTGAGCACTCTTTGACCTATTATTTAAATGAAATCGTCCTGAAATTCCTGATCTCATTAAGCCATCATACCAGGAGGAAAAAATGTGTTTAATTGGCAGGGTTAGGGACCTCTGAAGTAAGATCCTAGGCCGTAGTTTTGTTTTCCTGTCTCTTACAAAATTATGAAAAAAAGTTGGTTACAACAACAAAGGATTAATTAATTAATTTCCTCTTGGGATAGTCAGCTTAGAGGAAAGCTTGGTCATTGATTCACACAATTGATATTGGACTGCACATATTTAAACACCACAGTGCAGTGATTCATAAAATCACTGTCTATGTAAAACCCTGTTTAGGTTATTGAGTTCCTTGCTAGCTTTAGGTTCTATACTTAATTGACGTGATGTTGTATTTGTATATTTTCAAGTGCAACCTTCTTCAAGAAAGCTCAATATGCAGGTTAGTCGTCATTTGGTCAAACAACATTTGCACCAATGTTTTCTTCGTGTAGTGACACATATTTCCAGCATCACATGAATAAACCCAATTGATATTTGAGATGGGATGCACGGCTGTACAATATTTTCCCGCATATCTACTCCCGAACCACCTGCCAACCATACCTTTCACTATTTTTTTGAATGCAAATCAAGTATGTTCTTAAGCCTTTTTCTTTTGTAGAAAATCCTAAGCAAGGCAGGTATCTATAAAGCAACAGGTTTCCGCAAAATAGGAATCGAAGAGTACCCTCATTTTAGTCCTTGAATTGTTTATTTTCTATATTATTTGGCTTCCGAAGTTCAGATGCAGTCCAACAACAAAGATTGTTTTTTCTTGCTTGTGGCGAGTTTTCTCCGAAATATTAGTACTTTTGAGCTTACAGAGCACTATATATGAGTATATGTTTGGCTAGCGGTTCCCGTCAGGATACATGTGCTAGGTTTCAATATACGTCTTTGTTGCCTTGCTTGGTTTGTTAGGCGTCTCAATTTTTTCTCTGTCTCACAAGATATAATAGGCAGAGGCAAATAAAAAATCTACGCCATAAACTGATCCACACTGTAACTATGATACATATAGAACTGTCAGTTTAAAGCTTGCTCTGAAAGGAAGCATTCTACTTTATGCTCTTCGCTTATTATCTCTGTAAAATCTTAAAATTTTGGAGTGAGTTCTGAAATCTATTAGATCTAGACTTATACTTAGATTTGTCTGGTATCGGTTTTGCGTATTTTGTACTGAGTAAATAGTGAGGCTTAAATAGCATATTTGATTTCTCTTTGCTTTCGATCGGCCGGAGCCCTAGGATCTTTCATCCAACGATGGGAAAAATAACACAAAAATGATACATAAATGAAATTTAGATGTGGATAAAGAATTAAATCCTATGGCTAATCGGTAGCTAAGTTTGGTCTACTGGGATTTAGCTAATTCTCATTCGACTTAGCACTAGCAAACAGATTGGTATTATGAAGTTGAGCAAAATATGGCTTATTTATTGCACCTTCTCAGTATATTTTCTCAAATCAGAAGTATAAATTGTGAAAACTACTCTTTTTTGTAGCTTCTACCTTTGCTCGTGTTGCTGAAGATAGAATGGATCTTCTTAGGGCTGCGATTATTGGCCCTAAGAGAACACCCTACCATGATGGCCTCTTCTTCTTTGATGCACATTTTACCTCTAATTATCCTTCTGAGCCTCCGGTATATAAGCTTCCGGCATTTCTTTTTATGTGATTATTGTTATCATTTTACTAAAATGCTTAACACTAATGGTGCTGTAGTTGGCGTATTATCATTCTGGAGGGCTTCGACTTAATCCGAACTTGTATAATTGTGGAAAAGTCTGCCTTAGCCTCCTTGGTGCCTGGAGTGGTAGTGGTTGCGAGAAGTGGAACTCAGCTCACTCAACAATGTTGCATGTGCTTGTGTCCATTCAGGCTCTCATTTTGAATGAGAAGCCATACTTCAATGAGTCGGGATATGCAGGCTCTGCGAATACCGCAACTGGACAACAGCATTCTATAGAGTACAACAAGACCACTTTGCACTTTGTTCTGCAACATGGAAATCCAGCGCATCATTGATTCCATATTGAATAAATGTCTGCAGTCTCAATTTGCACTTTGTTCTGCAACATGAAAATTTGGACTGCTCCTCTTCATCTCCAGTCGCTGGTCCACTGCTTCTCTGGTTTTATAAAAAGGTAGATATTGTTCTTTTCCTACCTCATTGGTACTTATAGCTTTATAGGAGGCTGATTCTCAAATTGGCTAATAAGCAAGGCTTAAATTGGCAAATAAGCAAGGCTTGTCTGGTTGTATGAACCAAAGATTACATTTGAAACCGAATGAAGTTAACGGTAGATGTAAAGGATTTTTTTTCATCATGTTTGTCAAAATGGTGCATGACACATATCATGCTCATTGATATGCACATGGTTACAATTATCGTCGATTACAAAATCACCAGACTACATCATGAGAAATATAAGATAACAAAAATAGTTGGTTACTTCTCTCCGATTTCACATGGATAGTTGGATTTTGGGGTACATGTGTAGTTTTAGTTCAGCAACTTTGATTGACTCCATGGTTAGTTGTTCGCAATTGTTGGATGCTTAGTTCGCTTAAAAATATGATGCCGTATGAGTATAAGAATACTAACGAGCTTTCGCTCATGCTAGAGCTGCAAGAACAACTAAGCATCCGATATATAATAACATCATGAAAGGGCACGGAGCGGCGATCCAATATACACCGTGATGAAGGTATATTCGTATACAATATGTATATGGTACCATCATCTCGGGCTTCCTCGGACTTCCTGTTTGACCTTTGTGCTTGTTCATATAATGATGTGATTCGACACGCTGATTGCCTTTTTATCCACTGATTTTTCTTTTCTCTCTTTTTATGATTAAATTTTCAGGAAAATACCATTGTATTATTATATATATTTAACTCCAGTTCATATTCTTTACTTTTTCAAGTGGATGCTATGGTTCATATAATAACTCCATTTCTTTATATTTCACTTTGTCAAGTGCATGCTATGGTTCAGAGCAAAATTCAGTTTTCAATTATAATTCAGTGATGTTCTCACCTTTTTTATTTTGCGTAATTGTAGGAAGTGGGGATGGACATTCGTGGATTTGCCGTCCCTGATTTGCTTTGTGGAGGTATTATCTTTCATAATGTGTTGTTAACATATCTCTGGAATAAGTTCTTATGTTCAGTACATATAGTTTGGCTGATTATCTTTTAGGGGCCTTCTTTGGAAAGGCTTCGACAGACTATTTGTACTGCCTTATTAGGTTAATAGAATTTGAACATGTGACTTTATCTTTGTGTCAACCATACAAAGGAATTAGTGACCTGTTCTTAATGATATACTGAGAGGTAAGCGATGAGTGCATGGTAATAATAAAAAATGCATTATGTGTGTGTGCAGGACACATGCTCATGATTCATAATGATTTGCGGCAGTCTTAGAAGAAAATTTCCCATTGCTTTCATCCCCTTCTGAGTGTCAATTGCAAAGTTCATCCGTTGGTGAAAGGAAACTGTACTCTCTTTGTTTTAGTGCTCTTTCTCCCTACTCCTATGACAAAATGGCGTGGCTTTGTGTACAATAAATGTTCTCTACTCTTCCAGCCCATGTATTACTATTGACAAGGTTTGTCTACACTTATCTTTAAGGCTACAACCTAGAGTCTCATAGGTGTGTAAAGATGATCTAGGGCATTGCTTTGTTAGGGGTTCACTTATGTACAAGAATGGCATGTTCTTTCACGTGTAATATGTTAAGTATATATGTTGTGTTTGTCCTGTACAGGCCCAGGCCCATAGCCTAGAGTGAGGCCCAGGCCCATGTAACCTTGTATATATCTCTCTCCTCCTCAATACAGAAAACTGTTCGGTCATTCTCTCTTCCTCACGTTTTCTAACATGGTATCGCATCAGACCAAACCCTAGTCCCTCTTCCACCGCCACCCATGAAATCGCCACGGTGAGGTGATTCAGCCGATCTGTCTGGTGAGGAGACATCCACATCACTACCCCATCCCATCTTCGTCATCAACATGTAGGAGCTGCTCTCCGGCCAGCTCCTTCCGTCCTCACAGCTACTCTGTGAGAATACTTCCCCGCTCTCCGGCCAGCCCATCTCCAAAGAAGCTCTTGGTGCCTTCCCCGCTCTACAAAGAAGCTCCGTGCGTTCCCCTTCTATCCAAAGAAGATCCAAAGAAGCTCCACCTTCTATCCGGTGAGATCCAGATCCAGCTCCTGCTTGTGGTCATCTGTTGCTCTTCTCTTGTTCTTTGCTGCATTTGCTATCGATTAGGTGTTTCCAGTGCGGCCGCTCACCACTATGGCAAGAAATGATTTGGATTTGGTTCTTTGATCATAGATATCAAGCTTGATGGTTCAAACTACGGGGAATGGGCATTTTCTGCCGGACCGCCTTGAGGATCTACTGGTTTTGTTTCTCATCGGCGGATGATCCACCTAGTCCAAATGATGATGCAAAGAAGGAAGTCTTGGCAAAAGATCGATGATCGTGTGATGGGAGTTTTAATTATGGGTGTTGAACCCTCACTCCGAATGAGTCTTGAGCATCACACTTCAGACTAAAGAGATATGGAAGTACTTTGAGCGGCGCTACCTTCAAATTTCAAAGAAGGCACTTCATTTCTCCTTGTTGCAGAATTTACACAACACTCGGCAGCCAAAGACATGTCCATAGAAGAGTACTATGGAGCTTTCACCGCATCACTGGGCAGCTAGGTTCCATGGTTCCAAAGGGTAATTGGTTGTGAGTCATGTGCAAGAAAGGAAAAGTATGACCATCAGACTCTCATGTTTCAGTTTGTGATGGGTCTCAAGCCAGACTTTGAGAACATTCGCACTCAATTGCTTGGTCGCACGACTCCTCCCACCTTGAAAGAGGCACTTGCTAGCTTGATCGCTGAGGAGACTCGTCTCCGTTCTCTTGGGGCTACTTCATGCGTACTCTACACACTAGTGTTACGGCTTTTCCTCGGTGACGAGTGCCTCCAAGGCCACACCTTGTTGTCGTCTCGTTACGCAAGAAGGAGGACACCACAGAGATGGTTGCTTCAAGCTTCATCCAGAGTCATTAGCTGAAGTTTCGTGCTAGACGGGCCCTCAATCGCCAGCTGTGCACCCCAGGCTCCTTATCGCCAGCGAGTTTAGGGTGCTTCAGATCTGTTCTCTCTCGGCCCATTGTTGCAACCCTTGACCTTGGGTTACGGACTCTGGAGCTTCTTTCCATGTGATCTCCGATCACTCTCGGCTTGTGTCTTGCCCGGCCGGTGCGGGATGGTGCCTCTGTTCAGATCGGCGATGGTACACCTTGTTCTATTACTCATCGTGGTTCTCTTTGCACATCCAAGTTTTCTGTTCCTGCCATCTCCTTTGCTCGAGCTATCCATGAATCTTATGTCATTGGCGACTTGTCGATATGAACTACTTTGTTGGTTTTGATGACTCATTTTGTTATGTGCGGGGACCGTCGAGCAAGAGGGTCATTGAATCGCCATCGCCGTAGAGGATCCACATCCCTCTACATCCTTGACACCTTACACCTTCCTTGACTTCCACCACATCCGCGTTAGGATGGTCGCATCAACATCAAGATCCACTTCGCCGTTTTCTTTTGCCAAGTGGCACCATCGCTTAGGTCACTTGTGTGGTTCTCGTTTATCTACCCTTGTTCGACAAGGTGTTTTGGGTCATGTTTCCATAGATGCCGGTTTTCACCGTAAGGGTTGTAAGCTAGGGAAACAAATACGACTTCCATACTCTTCCAAAGACTACTCATTCTAGTCATCCTTTTGATTTAGTGCACTCGATGTATGGGGTCCTTCCCCTTTGTTTGAAAAGGTGGCCACAAACATTATGTCATATTTGTTGATGATCACTCTCGACATACTTGGGTCTATTTTATGAAGCATCGTTACGAGTTGTTTTCCATATATAAGGCTTTTGTACATATGGTCCATACTCGGTTTTCCGGTGTTGTTCGTGTTTTTCGTTCGACTCAGGAGGGGAGTATCTATCTACTTCTTTTGAAGTTTCTCTCATCCGAGGGTACTCTCCTCGGCTTTCATGCCCCAGTGCCCATGCTCGTAATGGCGTTCTTTGGCGTAAAGATCGCCATATTGTTGAGACATTGCACTTCCGATTTCTTCCTTTGTCCCCACTCATTTTTGGGGTGAAGCTATCTCAATCATTGCTTATCTTATCAATCTCCAACCTCCTACTCGCCTTGAGGGCAAGTGTCCCGTGAGGTTTTGTTTGGTTCTCCTCCCACGTATGACCACCTCCGTGTCTTTGGTTGTACTTGTTATGTTCTTTTAGCACCTCGTGAGCGTACCAAGTTATTTGCCCGATCTACTCGTGTGTCTTCCTTGGATATAGTCTTGAACATAAGGGCTACCGTTGCTATGATTCTTCTACTACGCATTCGCTTTTCTCATGATGTCACTTTTGTTGAGGATCAACCCTTCTTCTATTCCCCTTCCACTAAACCATCATCCTCAACTTCTTTAGAGTCTACCTCGTTTCTTTCACTTCCACCTATCTTTTTAGATGAGTCCATAGTCAACAACCTTCCTCTGTCCTAACATCGTAACCATCTCCACCACATGTTTCATCTCCTTCCTCACCAGCTCCTTTCTCTCTTCCACTAGCTCCACCTCTAGATAGTCTTCCTTTCCATTACACTCGTCGTTATTCTACTCCTCCAGTCAATACTTTCCATTACACTCGTCGTTCTAAAGTTCCATGTGACACGCAGTCATCTATGCCTTTGTCTTCTACTCCTCCGGCCAAGATTACTCGATCCTTGCCTTGTGGCACTTCTCTAGAAACGCGATACAAAAAGGACTTATATGCAGGGGCTGTTTCGAGCCTAGTACCTATCAGAGGCGCTTGTGTCACCCGAGTGGCAATCGGCTATGTCTCGAGGAGCTTGCACCTTAGAGCGTCTTGGTACATGGGATTTGGTACCATTACCTCCTCGTTCAGTCCTATCACTTGCAAATGGGTGTATAAGGTTAAAACCAAGTCAAATGGTTACGTGGAACGCTACAAGGCTCGCCTTGTTGCAAGAGGTTTTCAGCAGTCTCATGGGAAAGATTATGATGAGACGTTTGCTCTGTTGCTCACATGACTTCGATTCGAACTCTAATTGTTGTGGTCGCTACTCGGTCATGGAAAATTTCCCACATGGATGTGAAGAATGCCTTCCTTCATGGTGATTTACATGAGGAAGTATATATGCAGCCACCTCCGTGTATCAAGGTTCCATCAGTCATGTTTGTCGTCTTGAAAGGCTCTTTATGGGCTTAAGCAAGCCCTCGTGCACAGTTTGAGCGGTTCGATTCTGTGATTCAAGCTGCCGGTTTTCTCCTTGTGAACATGACCTGCACTCTTCATTCATACATCGAGCATGGCGTACATTGCTTCTACTTTATGTAGATGACATGTTGATCCTTTGGAGATGATGTTGGGTATATTGATTTTGTTAAGAAAAATTGAGTGAACAATTCCGGATGTCGATTTGGGGTCTCTCGGCTATTTTCTCGGGATTGAGGTCGAGCATCTTGATGATGGTTACTATATCTCCCGGCAAAAGTACACTCGAGATTTGATTCTTCGCTCGAGTCTCACCGACACGCCGCATTGTCAAGCTACACCTATGGAGCTTCATCTGCAGCTATTCGTCCATCGATGGCACTCCTCTTGAGGATCCCTCTCGCTATCGTCACATTGTCGGCGATCTAGTGTACCTCACGGTGACTGGACACGACATCGCACATGCAGTCCATATTCTCGATCAATTTGTCTGTGCTCCCACCTCAGTTCATCATGGTCACCTATTCCGAGTCCTTAGGTATTTAAGGGGAACTACATCTCGCCGCTTGTTCTATGCTAATTCCAACGGCTCCATCTTCATGCTTACTCGATTCCACTTGGGCGAGTGATCCTATTGATCGTCGCCGGTCACTGGGCTATTGCATATTTCTTGGTACATCTCTCATTGCATGGAAATCAAAGAAGCAATCATTGTGTCTCGCTCCAAAGACCGAGGCAGAGCTTAGGGCTCTCTCTACTACTACAAAGAGATTGTATGGCTTCACCGGCTATTGGATGATCTTGGTGTCTTATGTCATACACCAACACCTCTTCTTTGTGACAACACCTGCGCTATTCAGATTGCTAATGATCCACCAAGCATGAGTTGACCAAACACATTGGTGTGGATGCCTTTTTCACTCTATCTCATTGTCAACAATCCACCGTCAAGCTACAATATGTCCCATCGAGCTTCAAGTCGCAGATTTCTTCACCAAGGCACAAACTAGAGATCAAGATAGGTTTCACACTCTCAAACTTGGTGTATCGGATGCTCCGACCCACCTTAAGTTTGAAGGGGTGTTAAGTATATATGTTGTGTTTGTCCTGTACAGGCCCAGGCCCATAGTCTAGAGTGAGGCCCAGGCCCATGTAACCTTGTATATATCTCTCTCCTCCTCAATACAGAAAACTGTTTGGTCATTCTCTCTTCCTCACGTTTTCTAACATAATACATTGTGGTTTTTTCTACTCAACACCACCTGGACCATGTATCATTGTAACCTGCTCTATGATTTGGATCTGAGCACTGGACCATGGTGCTGGACAGGGCACGACGCCCTAAGACCGCTCTTTGGAATTCCAATATACTTAGATAGATAGAAGTGAAAGTTGAGGACCAACATGTCTGTTGTATCGTGGATGTCCCCTTCATAGCATTGTTTTATGAAATGCACTAACACTCCGAGAAGTTGTTCTGAGTATATTTGTATATTTATTACAACAAGTATGCTTTGGTATGAAATTTGCCAATATCGTGTGATGAACCTTGATATTTAGTACTGAATCATTAGTAAGTGTTTACTAACCTCCTTTTTTAGATGTTACCTTTGCAGTAAAGTTGTTTTTGTATAACTTTAGCCTATGTTGGGTAGCTGCCTTGCTTATATATGGATGTGCTGCAAACTTTGTTTCAAATTAGGACATTGCTATCATGTTCGCGCTCTTAGTACTGAACTTAATGGAAGTGGTTACCTTTTGTGGTCTCGTGACTCGATGTCTTTTATTAGAACTGAATGTTTCTTCTTTCTTTTATTTTGTTGTCCTATTTGAATACGTACGCTAAATCATGATTATACTTGCTTGACCACATCGTTAGGACCGGCACCCTCGCGCCAAGAGGCGCTGCCGATCTAGTTTAAATAGATAGAAAGTGACAATCCAACGTTTATTAAAAAATATTTTTTGTTGCAGCAGAGATTATTTTTGCACACAAGTACTACCTTTTCGTCCAATAACACAATGTTGAACTTCTTTCCTCCCATACCGAATCTCCCCACGTGAAATTTGTAGTACACTCAGACACACACACACACATACTACACCTAGTGTAACTGCGTAAGAATGCACATCCTCCTCAAATGTTGGAATGGGTTACACTTCCACTCTGTTACACTTCAGTGACCTCATCTTGTCCTGAAAGAAAAACTGAACATAACTTACAAAAGATATATCACGATGACACCACCTATATTATATGATAGCCAGCAAGAAAATCTAAACAAATATAATCGGTTCAATGCACTAATTCATAATTTGAAGAAATTTAGGATATACGTATTCACTATTTACATTTGCACTGAATATTTCTAGTCGCACAACTATTTAACCAGATTCAAGCCTCCGTACTTGGGAATAGTGGAAGGAGATAAGAGCAAGGTTATGACTGAACTTGGCACCCAAAAGAACATTTAAACCTGGAGCAATAAGTTAAATAAAAAACATGCACAAAAATTCCATTCGCTTATGAGCAGGTTCTGCACATTTTACAGCAATATGATATTTTTTCTCTTGTTGGTAGCACATGATCATACTTCCCAAGAAAATAAAATGTACTGAACATATATAAGCTAGACCTGAGACTAAAATCTGCATAAGACAAAAATTCCACAGAACCTAAGACCATAATCTGCCACACAAAAAGTTGACATCATGTTAAACCAACAGAAAATGTATGCACCTTATTCTTGTCATCCAGTCAGGACAAAAAAAGTTCAGAGAGGTGCAAATTGCTTATAGTAAGCACTAAGAAGTACAAATTGCTCATGTGCAGAGGGATGCAACAATGGGGAGATGAATCATACTTTCCTGAACACACCAAAAACAGAGTAAGTTTCAATTCTTTGACGCCTAAAGCAAGCTGAAAGGCATGAACGTCCAAGGAAGTAAAAACACCATGGAACAAATTTAGAATCCTATACATTCCAGTCTCGTGCATACATTCAATTACAACAATAAGTTGCAGTTCATTAAACTATAAACTAACTGACCCAGGTCTCAATCAGGAGCCATGGTGTGTACGTCTTGGATACGCCAGAAAGCGTGAGTTGAACTGAATAGCCGACGATGCGCTCGGATGGAAGCGAATCAAAGGCAGCACTGAGCGGTATGGATGGTCCACATGTTGGTTGACGTGGCGGCGCTGCACTCGTGAGTTCGGCGACAGCGGGCAGCCGTGCCATGGATGGCGGCCTCCACACAGTCCCGGCGACGGCGAGCGAGAACGGAGGCATGGGTTGTGTCGTCCACGTACCCTCGATGGGGATCGAGCGGCACCCGTAGCGGGAATGGCTGGGCGGCAGCGATTGAGGAGGGCTTCGGAAACAGAGCATGGAGGAAAGAAAGATAGAGCAATGGGGGAAATGAATGAGCAGCAAGGACTCCGGCGGTGTACATAGAGATTTGAAATTTGAACTGAGATTGGCTGTTGTATGAGGGAGAGGAATTGGTGGAGATTAGCAGCGGCGAGACGCAGCAATGGTGGAACCTGATAGATTGAGATATTGGAGAAGTAATTGTTGTATTGATTGGGGCCTCAAGGGCTGTTTATATAGATTACAAAGCTTGGGCTCCAAGACTAGACTAATAGAGCTAGATTACAATACTGAATAGACTTTATACTCTAAGATCCCCGCAGTCTTAACGTCGGGTGAAACAATGTTGAGACGAGCGTATGTCGGTGAAACGATGCAATGGGAGTCCTTTGGTAAAAATCGATGAAATTGGGCACTTGTAGGAACATGAAGAACGCGAACCTCGCCAAGAGCCACCTTTTCACGAACAAAGTGAATGTCAATCTCAATGTGCTTTGTGCGTGATGTTGAATGGATTGGAAGCCATGTATATCCGCAGATGTTATCACAAAGAAACAATGGTAGCACGGGAGCGGACGATGAAGTTCAACGAGAAGCTGCCGAGCTAACCGCCTCGGCCCACAGCGTGAGCAACCGCCTCTATACTCAGCCTCGAAGACCGGAAATTGTTACTCGCTTTTTAGAACACCAAGAAACAAGATTATCACCCAAATAAACGCAAAATCCGGATGTAGATCATCGGTATCCGGACAACCCGCCCCGCATCGAATAAACTGTCAAGCTTGTAGGTGAAGAAGAATTAATAAGGAGACCGTGATCAAGAGTGCCTTTTAAATAGCGGAGAATGCGCCCGATATGAGCCGGAGGAGCACGCAGGATCATGCATAAAGAGACAAAGTTTAGCTCAATAGGAGATTTCGGGGCCGAGTAAGAGTGGCATATTGAAGAGCCAAATGATGCTACGATATGGCTAGGATCGAGAGGATCACCATCACCGGCTAGTTTAACACCAACGCCGGGCCGGAGTACGCAGAGGGTTGACAATCGGACATACCGTAATCGAGAAAGCAAGTCCAAAATTTATGACCGCTTGAGAAAGAAAGAGGGAAGATTTTGTGCAAGAAACATGAATACCTAGAAAATGATGAAGAGGACCAAGATCGGTCATGAAAACTCCCCATTGAGAGAAGAGATGGTATGTTGAAGAAAAGAATCGAGTAGCCGTGAGAATGATATCATCAACATAAAGCAAGAGGTAAAAGGTGAGTAGAAGACCGATAAACAAAGAGAGAAGAATCGGATTTGGAGGGAATAAAGCCTATGGTTTGAATAAAAGTAGCAAAGCATTGAAACCATGCACGAGGAGCTTGTTTAAGGCCATAAAGAGATTTGTTGAGGAGACAAACAAAATTTGGAGATGAGGGATTCTCAAAACCGGAGGGTTCTTGACAATAAACAGTTTCATTGAGAGTGCCATGAAGAAAAGCATTTTAACATCAAGTTGATGAATAGGCCAAGAAGAGGAAACATCAAGACTAAGAACAACACAAATAATGCTTGGTTTAACAACATGAGAAAAAGTCTCATCAAAGTCAATACCAAAGTGTCTTTGGAGAAACCACACACCCAACGAGCTTTGTAACGGCGAGTGCCATCTAATGAAATTTATGATGAAAAACCCATTTTCCGAAACAATGTTAACACCGTGGAGGTTTAAAGAAGAGTCCATGTATTATTTTGTCAAGAGCTTCAAATTCATCGCGCGACAGCGTAAAGAGAGGGTCAAGAAGAGCTCGCTTATAATTGGTTGGAATAGGAGAGATGGTTGGGGTGGCGGTAAGATTGAGACGCTTTGGTGGGGAGAAGAAACTCGCTTTCCATGGGTGCACATGACATGATCATTGGTGAGCGGTGGTATAAGAACGACATTGGGTGGCAGGTTTTCGTTGAAGAGGACGGTGGAGGAAGAAGAATCAGAGGTGGTGGGTGTCGAGGGTTGCCGTGGTAGGATGTGGTGAGGGAAAGACAGTCGGGGTAGAGGATGCGATTGCGGGAGAGGCGGGGACGGGCAGAGGGTGGCTAACGCTGGGCGATTCGGTGAGACGGAACAAGATTCCATGGCAGCAGAGATGACCGAAGGCCTAACTAGGGAAGGGGTTTTGGTGGTGGCGGATTGTGGTGGAATTGGTGTTGTGGTTGTAGTGATGTAAAAGGAAAAGTATTTTCATCGAATGTGACATGACGAGAGAATGATACGTACTCGTAAGATGGTTCAAACAACGATATCATCCTTTGTGATCATCGAAAGACCAAGGTGAATGCAAGGTAGTGAGCGTGGTTCTAGTTTGTTGGAGGCGGTAGAGGCGATGTTGGGAAAGCATAGACAGCCAAAACACGGAAAAGAATAGTCGGTGGGAGAGAAAAGAGATTGGAAAAGGCGTAATAAAGAGGGCAAGTTTTAGTTGGTCGAATATTAAGAAGGAGTGTGAAGCGTGCGAAGGGCTTCAACCCAAAAACGGAAGGAAGAGAGGCTCCTGAAAAGCAATGTGCGAAGAACATTCATTAGAGCGAAGACAGCTCAGCCTACCATTTTGAGAAGATGTATAAGGGCATGAAAGCGAAGAAGAATGCCTTGGGAGAGAAAGAAGGTGCGGTTTTGGGTGTTATCAAATTCACGCATCCGTTGTCACATTGAATAAATCGAATTGGCAAGCCAAAGTGTGTGATTACATATTGTTGAAAGTTGAGAAAGATTGCGGTACTTCAGATTTGAAGCGCGGAGAGGAAAGGTCCAAGTATAGTGAGAATAATCATCCAAGATCACAAGATAATATTTATAACTGTAAACACTAGGGACCTGAGAGGTCCATAAATCACGGTGAAGTAACTCAAAAGGAAAAGTACTAATGGTAGTAGAGGTTCCAAAAGGTAATCTAACATGTTTGCCGCATTGACATGCATTACAGAGAGAGGGATTATGGGAATTTGCTAGAACTAGGGATACAAAATTCTTAGAGTAAAGACGCTAAAGTGTTTTTGCTGGGATGACGAGGCGACGATGCCATAGATCAACTGATGCGTAGCATGGCACGAGGGGTGGATTGGGCGCGCCATGAAGAGGATAAAGATCGCCTGCGGCTATTGTACCGAAGCGAGACCGCCCCGTTGTCGATTCTTCTGCTGCATAAACCAAAAGGGTCAAAGGCCAGGATAACTTTGTTGTCAATGCAAAATTGTTCTAATGTAAATAAGATTTTGATGATGGAAGGAACCACAAGAATATTGCGGAGAAGAAAATTGGCATGAGAGGAAGGGATGTAAGAGTGGCGGTGCATGAAACAGGGATGGTGGAGCCATCGCTAATGGTGATAGTGGAAAAGGTATGAAAACAAGTCGACAATAAATTCATATTTGAAGACATATGCATTGATGCACCAGAATCGAAAATCCAATCCGCATCAAGGCCGTTGAGGACAAAATTGTTCATGGCGTTGATGAAGGCGGCTTGGTCCCAAGCCGGCTGTTGGAGGAAGCGAGGGGCGAGCTTGCATGTCGATTTGGGGATAGCGGATGGGTAGTATCGATTGGGGGCCTGCATGTTGCCGTGAAGACCGGCATGGTGTTGGAGGGCGACGGCCCGGTCTCAAGGCGGTCGTAGGTGGTGGAGTGGGAGTGGGCGTGCTGGCGGCTCGGGTCCAAGGAGTCTGAGAGCCGGTGGTCGGCGAAGACGGGCTTCACATGCCCAGTCGCAGGGGCACCACAGCCGAGGGGCCGACCAAGGCATCGACCAAGCGGGACGAGGCTACCCAAGGATCATGCTTGAGGAGGCCATGACGACGAGCTGGTGGCGCGTGAGCGTGGATGACGGTTTGGGGGAGGTGTTTGGGTAGTTATAGAGGAAGAGGTAGGGGATGGCGCCGGCGCGGAACTCGCCATGGAGAAGAGGGGCCAAATCGGCCGGGCGGTGCGCCATGTGAGCCATACCAAAGGAAACCTAGGCGCCGAGGATACCATGATAGATTGAGATATTGGAGAAGTAATTGTTGTATTGATTGGGGCCTCAAGGGCTGTTTATATAGATTACAAAGCTTGGGCTCCAAGACTAGACTAATAGAGATAGATTACAATACGAATAGACTTTATACTCTAAGAGAACCCACAAACAGGCGGTAGGAGGCAAGAAGGATCTCTTCTTTTTTTTAACAAAACATCCCTTTTATTCATTGGAAATAATAGTTACATCGTCAATGAGAAGAGTTACAATATCATTCATAGGCTCCTCAAAACAATCCCTTGTCAGATAAAATTTAGCTAATCCAGCAACTATATTTGCTTCCCTATTACAATGTTCAAAACTAATAAGTGGAAGATCGCATGCCATAAAATAACAATCATCAAAAACTACCCCTGCCGCTCCCGCTGAATGTCCTCTATTCTTCATTGTGTCAATTACTTCCATATTGTCAAAGTTTACAACAAAACGATTGCATCCCGCCTTCTGTGCAAGTAATAAGCCAAATCTTTGAGCCAACGCTTCTGATGTGAAGACATCTGCACACCAGCCCATCCTCCAGTTCCCGCCAACAATGAGCCTTCCTTTTTCGTCTCCAAGGACAGCCCCCGCTGTGCCTCTAAGCATGTTCTGATCAAAAGAAGCATCGACATTCAATTTCACAGAACCCATGGGAGGTCTTATCCATCCCCCTATTCTATTTGTTGCCCTCGGGGACTGAGCTTTAACATAGTTTGCCGTTATAGCACAGGCTCCCATCGAAGTTTAGTCTGCATCTTGGGACTTTTCCTGATGAACAAGCGTTCGCCTGTCCCACCATAAATACCAAGATGTTATAGCGATCAATTCGCGTGCATTCTGAGTACACACTATAGATAGTTCTTGCTCTGGCATAAGAAGTAAAAAACTCAAGAACAACCTCTCCTGCATGATCGGTAGCACGGGCTTTAATAATGGCCTCATGCAATCCTACCCAAACCTATTTCGCCTTCTGACACGAAAACAACATGTCCTTTGTATCTTCTGGCCCATTCAAACATGATGGGCAACAAGGATCTCAATAGTTAGGGAGTCAGCTTTTTTTAGAAAATTAACACTTGGTTGTGTTGCATGTCCAACTGTTGCCTAGTACGTGAAAATTGAGTGGCCCACTTGTTAGCATGAAATGCGAGAGGGAGGCAATGGGACATTGAAATTGAACGGGCAACCCTCAACCGAAAACTTTAGAAGTAGGAAAGATATCAACACATGTATTTAAGTTTTCGGTCAATACAACTATACCATGGATAGTAAACATATGTTACGAACAAAGAACTATGATAATAACATCTTTATTATTTCCTATAGGGCATATTTCCAACAGTAAGTTGGATGCACACCCACTTAGTTTCATATATAGAGCTTTCATACACTTATAGCTCTAGTGCATATGTTGCATGGCAATCCCTACTCCCCACATTAACATCGATTGTAAGGCCTCTTTATTGCCTAACGATCAAGCCGCTTTGATGTGGGACTTTCTTATACCTTTTGTCTTCCCTTATAAACCCCAATCATTATTGTCTTTGCCATCCAAAGTGCTAAGACCTTGGTTCGCGCTCAAGTATTGCATGAAAATTTAAAAAGTGAAGCGAGATAAAGTATAATTCAATTTCTTGGTTTGGCACCGGGGTTATTGGCCAAGTATTGCTGCATATTTTCCATGTCTATATCCTATCGAAAATAGGAGCATTCCCGTTGCTGGTACAGTGCCTGAAGATTCTTTGCCTTTCTTTGAACTGATTCAGTTTTTTCCTTTCATAGACTATCATTATTTGATTGGTCCATGTAGATTTAGGCAACATGAGATGAGGCGATGATATTTATTGGAATATACGATTGAAAGATCGTGGATGTCACTAAGAGGGGGGTGAATATGCGTTTTAAAATAATTATGATTTAGGCTTGAACAAATGCGGAATAAAACTAGCGTTTAATATGTCAAGCACAAAACCTAAAACAACTAGGCTCACCTATGTGCACCAACAACTTATGCTAAGCAAGATAAACAACTATGTGATAGCAAGATATATAACATGAAACACTATGGCTATCACAAAGTAAAGTGCATAAGTAAAGGGGCTCGGGTAAGAGATAACCGAGGCACGCGGAGACAATGATGTATCCCGAAGTTCACACACCCTTGTGGATGCTAATCTCCATTTGGAGCAGTGTGGAGGCACAATGCTCCCCAGAATGACACTAGGGCCACCGTAATCTCCTCACAGTCTTGCACAATGCAAGATGTCGTGATTCCACCAAGGGACCCTTGAGGGCGGTCACCAAACCCGTACAAATGGTGGGGCGGTCACTGAACCCGTACACTTTGGCAACCCTTGGGCGCGGTCACTGGAACCCGTACAAATCGCTTGGGGCAATCTCCACAACTTAATTGGAGACCCCGAAGCTTGTCCCGGAGCTATCCACCACAACGACTGAGCTCCGCAACACCAACCGCCTAGGGCACCAAAGCACCCAAGAGCAACAAGCTCAAGAGTGCTCAAACACCCAAGATTAATAAGCTTCTCACCTTTGTATCATCGTGGAGAACTCAAACCGATGCACCAAATGCAACGGCAAGGGCACACGGACTGCCCAAGTCCTTCTCTCCTAAATCCCACCGCAACAACTAATGCTTGTGGAGGAAAATGAGAGGAAGAACAAAGAAAAGAACACAAAGAACTCCAAGATCTAGATCCAAGGGGTTCCCCTCACATAGAGGAGAAAGTGATTGTTGGAAACATAGATCTAGATCTCCTCTCTATTTTCCCTCAAGAACTAGTAAGAACCATTGGAGGGATTAAGACATAGCAAGCTCAAAGAAGCTCAACAATGGGGGCAAACATGAGCTAGAAGGATAAGGTTCAATGGGGAAGAAAACCCCCTTTTATAGGCCCTCCCAAATCCAACTATCACTACTGAAAACTGGGAATTTGCCATCAGCCAGCTCTTTGCCATCTGCCAGCTGATGGCAAAGAACGTCTTTGCCATCTGCTTATAAAAAACAGATGGCAAGAAATGACAGCAACCAAAGAACATGGTTGCCATCAGCCAATTCTTTGCCATCACGCTAGTGGATGGAAATAATCTTTGCCATCTGCCAGCGGATGGCAAAGAGGTGAGTAGGGTCTGTAACGGAACTGTCAACCCACCTCTTTGCCATCTGCCACAGATGGCAAAGAATCTTTTCCCTGTTCACATGGCAAAGAAGTGGAGTGGGGCCAATGGATGACGGCGCTGTAGCGGCCCGATGGCCCCACCTCTTGCTTGCCATCACGCTGACCCGGCTGGCCGATGTCAAAGATATGGGCCTTTGCCATCCACTGGCTGATGGCAAAGAGGTCGGACTATCTCCTCCCCTCTCTTCTTCTAAAAAAAATTCCCCTCCCCTCTCTCCCAGCCCGGCCCCACCCCTCTCTCTCTCTCTCCCCCACCTCACCCACCCACCACTTGTCTAAAAAAACCCAACCCCTAAACCCCTTTTACAAGGCCTAACCATGACGACCCAAAGATACGCCCCGGCCACGCCGCCCAAAGACCTGCCGCCCGCCCACTTCTCCCGCCACCGCCAGCCTCCCCTGCCACCGCAGCCCTTCCCTGCGCCTGTCCCTCCACCGTTCCAGGCCCTGGCGCCGCCTCCCGGCCACTTCCTTGGCCATGACAGGCTCCCAGGGCCTCCTCACCGCAGCCCGCCCCCTCCACCGAGCCACACAGCCTCGCCCTTCAGCCCTCCCACGCCACGGCGCCATCGACAATTCAGATTCAGATTCAGTACCCCTTGCCAAGATACGCCACATCCGACCACCACTAGGCATCCGGGGCAGCCCTTGGGCGTTTACATGTTGGAGGGCGCGAGAAGCTCCGTTGCTCTCGGTGGCAAGCGTGAGCCAGGACTTCTTATATAAAACCTCCTCATCCCAATGCTTTCCCCTCTTGTCCTCCATAGTGCTCTGCATTTCTGTCCGATTAGGGACTTCTTTACGACATTTCTCTGCTAACTAGTTTTATAGTTACAAATGATAATGCAATGCAATTAAGTCGCCTTTGTTACTGATGTGCTTATATATGGTTCCTTACAAAAGCTGATTGCAAATGATGTTTAGATATGCATGGTGATGCCATGTCTTTTGTTGACTAGTTTGGTGGAGGTGCAAGTATCTATGGTTCCTGTTGGGCTTGGCCTGCTTGCGTGAATGTAATCATGTATAAACAAGAGAAGCGGTATATTTATATAGATGGGTGGCATCGGCAAGAGAATGGATGGCAATCGCTAATAGTGCGAGCTGCGTGAGTTGGTTGCTGTCTCGGGTTCCTACTCATGCGTGAGGGCTAGAATTAGGGAATCAGAGTGAGCAGTAATGGTGCTTGAGAGAGACATAGGATGAGCAAGGCCCCATTTTTTAGCTTGTGTACCTTGATCCATGATAGGAAGTTGTTGCAATACCAATTCCAACCCACAAGGTCCATGGGACTCCTCATCACTATCCTTTCTTGCCTTCTAAAGGGTGGAAGTTCTTCGTTCATTTTCTACATGGATTTCTCGTGCTTTGTTGGGCTCAACCTTAGCTTGTTGCTTGTCGTGGTTCCATGTAATACTGTCTAGTAACTTAGATGATCAATCCTCATTTCTGATTTATTAACATGTGAAGGGTACAAACGGAAAAATGCTAATGGGTACCGTTTTAGCCTACCAATTGCTATATCTTGGTATGAAACGATGAGAAGTTTTTCATGTCTAATGCCAAAATAATATAGGTCCGATAGAAGATTCAATATTTGCCGATTGGCATATAGAAAGTTTCCCCAAAATATTTTGTGCAATCCACTCCCTTGTTTTTTGGCTTTTAGGATATCAAGTCTGCTTGTCGATTAGTTTCCTCTGATCGTGTTGAAATACTAAACTAAGCTAACCATGCCCGGTGTTACGAGTACATTGAGGAGATTATACTGGTACAAGAGCCTATTGAAACTGTACTTTCGCCTTTCTAGTGTTATTTTCCTTACAAATGCTGGGTTGCCCAAGAAGAATTTTGACTACTTGAGGTATTCTTATATTTCTTTATAAATCACTGTATTTCTAAGATTTCATGATTGTGTTAAAACTCCATGTATATTTTCACTTTACAAATTTGCAACATACAAAATGTATGTTATAGTCTTGATTCATGTTTACGCTTTTCTAGGCGGAAATCTTGCCTGATTATGGCTTTGAGCACATGCCCTTGTTATAATCTGGAAAAAGCCGGCCTTGTTAAAAAGAGTTAGTCAAAGTTGCTTCTCTCAACTTGGTTTTCTTCTTGTTTCAGATCCTTAAGCGGCTCCTCAATGGTGTTCTATCTTGTTATATTTATTCCAGTTCCTCTCGCATCAATTTCTATAATATACTATCATGTTGTGCAGGAATCAAGGACTAATTAGCCTGTTATTAGCACAGCTCTCCAGCTTATAGTTGATATAAAGGATCCTGAAAAGTATTAACTGCATAAACTTCAGACTTACTTTGGCTTCTCTTTCAAGTTTCACTTATAAAACTTTATGCTGAATTAATCTCCACAAATTTTTCATCTTTTCAAGTAGAGTTTATTAATGTATTTTTTTTTTATTTTCAAAAAGCTGGCTAATTATGTTCTTAAAAGTACCCATACTGATCTCGCAAATGACTTTTGACTCTAATCAAATGTTTTTGAGTCTT
Organism: Aegilops bicornis; assembly: GCA_021605145.1. NCBI lineage: Eukaryota > Viridiplantae > Streptophyta > Magnoliopsida > Poales > Poaceae > Aegilops > Aegilops bicornis. Next base: position 627,377,227 of record CM038670.1, read on the forward strand.
GAGCTGTTGTGAGATGCAAAAGAATTTTCTCATTTTAGTTGCTTCAATAAATAAAATTTGTATGAATGAAGAAAAATGCTAAATTCCATATTTCCAATGAAGGTTCATGCCATATGCTTTGTTGAAACTTGTTTGGTGTATTTTTTGTGTGTGTTTGAATATGTTGAAATGTTGTTCATTTTCCCTCACCATGTTATGGAAAATATTCATAACACTTCGGGAACATTCATTCTTCTCGCTCACAGTGCATTTGTTACTAAGTTTCCATACTTAATCGCTGTGATACGTTATCTTGGTCATGATAACAACTATCACTAAAATGTTCCTCTTTTCAATCTCACTCGATGATATAGCTTACATCTTTTGGCCGGATATGCACCTCTTAGTATTCACCTGTTCAAAGATGCAAGAGGTCCTGATGGTAAGTATATCCAATCAGTTTATTTTAAAAAAAACTAATTAGAATGTAGTTTGCATGAGAAAATATGTTTAGTTTCCCTAAAGATAGATCCTTTTTGGAGAAAATAAGCTAAAAAATGAAACAGAGAACCCTGGTAAACATCTCTAGTGTGCTTTCGAGTTGGACGTAAAGTAGGCATTATTTATGAACTTCCCTTTTCTGCACTTTTAAGTAACAGAACTTTATACATGGTAAGAAATAATTGTGTCCCTTCTTTGCGCATGTGTCGTTTTCTAATGATATTCTCCACAACACGAATGAACTTCCATTTTTCTTATAAGCATACTTATTCATTCCTTATGGAATGTAGTTTTGGGGAGCTCTTTAATTAGTTGTTTCATAATACATCATTAGCAAAAGAGTTGGCGGTACCAATTTGTTTGATTCATCGTATGACTTCTCCCTTATAACAACACGACGATTTTCTTATCTATGATGTTATGTTGAGCATGTTGTTTGCTTGAAAAACCAGTATTTAAGGGTTAGAATGTGCCGAAGGTTAAAATGACCTATACTTAGCATCTTTTCCTCCAAAATGACTTAATATGCTTAGCTAACTCTAAAATGACTTAATATGCTTAAGAAATGACATATTTTAGCTCCTAAATGACTTCACATGCTTAGCTAGCTCCAAAATGATATAATAAACTTACTTAGCTCTAGAATGACCTTAGCATGTTTTACACCAAAATGACTTAGTATGCTTAGCTAGCTCAAAAATGACATAATAACCATACTTAGCTCCAAAATGACCTATTTTACGTATATAAGTTTGCATCATAATAATCTTCACATTTTAGTTGCATCATAATAATCTTCTTCTTCTAGTCTTCTTCTTCTAACTTTCTTCTTCCCATTTTATGATTTTCTTAAGATCACGGAAGCTTGGGTTGATGGAGTGCTTGTATTTAGTTTTTGTTTTGACCTTGTGAAACTTGCTACCTATGGATGAAACTGTGTAATATTGATGAAACTATGTATATGTACTGGATGAAACTTGCTACTATTGGTAACATGTGTTGGATACATATGTGTTCATGACTATTGGTAATATGTGTTGAATATGCTATATTGGTCCATATAAATATATTTGTGTTTGATTTCCGTGAAAATGAATTGATATAAGAAAACAACAAATTAAATGGGGCAATATAGTCACTTTGCCATTAGTGGCGGATAGCAAAAGAGGCCACGTGTCATCTACATGTAACATTTGGGTGGCCTACTTGGGCTCTTGTTGCCATTTGACAAATAGATGGCAAACCTCTTCTCATCTGGCAGACGGCAAACATGCAGCCTTGCCATCTCACGCGAGATGGCAAAGAGCGCCTTTGCCATCTGGCGTATGGCAAAGTATGCCGTTAACCTTCTACGGGCTAACCTCATAGAGGCTTTGCCATCTGCCAACAGATGGTAAAGCCTGAGCTCTTGCCATCAAAGACATATGGCAAAGAAGCCTTTACCGGCAGGGTTTCAGACAAACTGTTTGCCATCCGCCGACCATGCCTTTGCCATCTGCCATGGCAGATGGCAAAGTGCCAGATTCCAGTAGTGTATTATGCTCACAGCCCGCACATAAGGGGTACAACTGCTCAGGAGAGCGGTACTACCGCTCGGACAACAGTACCCACAGGGAAGTGCAATGGCGAGGAGCCACGAGGTGGTAGTGCCGCCAGAGCGGTACTACAAATCGCCCCAAAGGTAGCAGCTCAGGAGACCAGGGAGGCAGAGCAGGAACAGAGGAGAGATATAGTACCACAACAGCGATACTACCGCTCAAGAGAGCGGTACTACGGCTTATAAGCCATACTGTCGTGCACCCATTGCCACCCTACCACTGCTGCGAGCGCAACTGGTCCAGAAGAAAAGCAGAAGTGGAGTGGTAGTGGGCGGGCCATAATACCGCTTATAAGCAGTACTACCGCTCGTACTACCATTCCACAGTCGTGCAAACCCGACACGAAAAGTCGAGTCCCCAGAAGCAGCGGTAGTACGCACGAAACTGGACGATGGTACTACCGCTGCCCAGAGCGATACAACCACTTGAGGCCTTCAAGACACAAGCAGAGAAAACAAAGGATACAATAAAGCTTGAACTGCCACAACTTACAAATGAGCTCCAAATTGGGCAAACTCAAGCTTGTTGGATAGATCACGACAAATAGTATCCAACAGCGAGAGTATGCCTAAGGTGTTGATATGTGAAACCTCTATGAATGAAGAACCGACAAAAACTCCAACATCGAAAACATCATAGAAGATGCATATATGAACTCCGTTTTCGACGCACTCGAGCTTGTCATGAAGATGACCATAAGCTCTAAAACTCACATAGAGAAATATCAAACAAGAACCAAGAAAGATAATGCAAGGATGTAATGGTTTGAGCTCTCTACGAACGATACGATCAAGCTACTAACTTGAGAGCCCCCTTGACAATCAATCCTATAACCCGGTCTCCCAACTACCACCATGAGACCGATAAATTAGAAAACCTATCAAGGGCAAACCGTTGCCTTGCACATAATCCACTTCAGCTAGATGATGACGATCTTGACTTCCTGAAGTTGGACCACCTTTCTTGATTGCGTTGGCTCGATGAAGACTAGTTGATTGTTCCCCCATACTCCATTACGGGTGAGCCACTCTTCGGCATATCTTCACAAGTACATTGCCACCACAATGCACGGTGCTTTGTCACAAGTCCATGGGATCACTTAATCCCTCTCGGTACATCTTGTATGCTTTGTGTGTTGATCAACTTGATTCATTCTTTGACTTAGTCATGATTAACCTTGTATCATGTCTTCTCTATGACCAATCCTTGGATAATTCCTTGAATAGCACCTTGGTCACCACATAAACTCCTTGAAACCAACACATGGACTTCAAGAAGTGTCTATGGACAAATCCTACGAATACAACTCAAGGCAATCGTTAGTCCATAGAGAATGTCATGAATTACCAAAACCTCACATGGGGGCACCATGCTGTATTGCTAAGTGTTGATGTCATGGTGATGGTAGGTTTTGCAAGTAATTGAAATGCTTTTTGAGTAGAGGATAATTAGGGATATAAAGTTCTAACTCGTATCTTGGGGCATTTGAAAGTGAACTTGATTTTGAGTAATTCTTAGAGGATACATGTCATCGATCAGGTATCCTATTTTTTTTTAGTAATGCTAAGAACATACATATCACTGATCAGGAATTAATCCATCTCTTCTCTCTGTATTGACCCTGTTCTATAAATGGATAACTAGTTAATAACTATTGATAGTTGATGACATGAGGGAGAGGGGATGAGGGGGACATGTCCCTTTAGCTACTACAATAAGGTTGTCCATACAAATCAGTGCTACTCATATTCCACTGTTAGATGAGGTAGCCGCAAGAAGAAGGTTCATAATTTAGCTCCATCTGATTTACATTTAAACCATCATTTTTCGTAATAATATATAGCTTTTCTTTGGTTTGTTTATTATGTTATATCATAGATATAATTGGAACTATTAATCGCTTAATGTGAGTGTTTTGTTCACTAAAAAATGAGTGTCTCATGGTCTGATTAGTTTATGTATGTGAAAATTTCTTTTTATAATTATAAGTTGCAATTCCTAGTCAAGGTGTTTGTTCTTTTATACTTTTATATAGTGGGTTTACAATAGGTTGAATAGATTTCGTCTCAATTTTCCTCATCATTGTCCGCTTAGGTGGTAAGGGGAGCTAGAGAGGTGAGGGAGGCGACCGCAGCGACATCGGCCTTGTGGGCGTCGAAAAAGAGTACATGGGAGGATGGTGTTGAAGTGTATATGTGGATAACTAGCCGTTTCCATTAGTTTGGACTTGTGGTTGTGTTGGCTAGTGCATGGAGCTTAACATGGTATCAGAGTCTAAGGTCTTGAGTTCAAGTTCTGCCTTTCGCAATTGATCCAGAAATTACTGATGCCCCCTTTGGCCATGCATAGGCCTCTTGAGCCATACCTCTGAGTCTATCCACGTGTTAACTCCCGCGTCACATGTGAGAGGGGTGTTGAAGTGTATATGTCGATTTCCTAGCCCTTTCCATCAGTTCAGACTTTTGGTTGTGTTTGCTAGTGCATGAAGCTTAACATGGTATCAGGGCCTAAGGTCTTGAGTTCAACTTATGGCTTTAACAATTTATCTAAAAATTGATCCTGCCCCTTCTATGTATAAGTATAGGCCTCTAGACCCGTACATGAGTCTATTCACGTGTTGACTCTTCGCGTCACATGTGAGAAGGGGCGTTGAAGTGAATATATGGATTGTCTAGCCCTTTCCATCAATTCAGACTGATGGGTGAATAGGTTGAAGGAAATATGCCCTAGAGGCAATAATAAAGTTATTATTTATTTCCTTATATCATGATAAATGTTTATTATTCATGCTAGAATTGTATTAACCGGAAACATAATACTTGTGTGAATACATAGACAAACAGAGTGTCACTAGTATGCCTCTAATTGACTAGCTCGTTGATCAAAGATGGTTATGTTTCCTAACCATAGACATGGGTTGTCATTTGATTAACGGGATCACATCATTAGGAGAATGATGTGATTGACTTGAACCCATTCCGTTAGCTTAGCACTCGATCATTTAGTATGTTGCTATTTGCTTTCTTCATGACTTATACATGTTCCTATGACTATGAGATTATGCAACTCCCGTTTACCGGAGGAACACTTTGTGTGCTACCAAACGTCACAATGTAACTGGGTGATTATAAAGGTGCTCTACAGGTGTCTCCAAAGGTACTTATTGGGTTGGCGTATTTCAAGATTAAGATTTGTCACTCCGATTGTCAAAGAGGTATCTCTGGGCCAACTCGGTAATGCACATCACTTAAAGCCTTGCAAACATTGCAACTAATGAGTTAGTTGCGGGATGATGTATTATGGAATGAGTAAAGAGACTTGCCGGTAACGAGATTGAACTAGGTATTGAGATACTGATGATCGAATCTCGGGCAAGTAACATACCGATGACAAAGGGAACAACGTATGTTGTTATGCGGTCTGACCGATAAAGATCTTCGTAGAATATGTGGGAGCCAATATGAGCATCCGTGTTCCGCTATTGGTTATTGACCCGGAGACATGTCTCGGTCATGTCTACATAGTTCTCGAACCCGTAGGGTCCGCAACGCTTAAAGTTTCATGGCGATGCTTATATTATGAGTTTATATGTTTTGATGTATCGAAGGTTGTTCGAGTCCCGGATGTGATCACGGAGATGACGAGGAGTCTCGAAATGGTCGATACATGAAGATTGATATATTGGAAGCCTATGTTTGGATATCGAAAGTGTTCCGGTGAAATCGATTTTACGAGAGTACCGGAGGTTACCGAACCCCTAGGAGGTTAATGGGCCTTAGTGGGCCTTTACGGAGAAGAGGAGGCGGCCAGGGCTGGGCGCGCCCTCCCCTAGTCCGAATAGGACAAGGAGAGAGGGGCGGCGCCCCCTTCCTTCCCTCTCTCCTCCTCTTTCCCCTCCAAAGTCCTAATCCAACTAGGAAGGGGGGAGTCCTACTCCCGGTGGGAGTAGGACTCCTCCTGGCGCGCCCCTCTCTAGGCTGGCCGCACCCCCCTTGCTCCTTTATATACGGGGGCAAGGGGGCACCCTAGAGACACAACAATTGATCGTTTGATCTTTTAGCCATGTGCGGTGCCCCCCTCCACCATAGTCCACCTCGATAATACTGTAGCGGTACTTAGGTGAAGCCCTGCGTCGGTAGAACATCATCATCGTCACCACGCCGTCGTGCTGACGAAATTCTCCCTCAACACTCGGCTGGATCGGAGTTCGAGGGACGCCATCGGGCTGAACGTGTGCTGAACTCGGAGGTGCCGTGCGTTCGGTACTTGATCGGTCGAATCGTAAAGACGTACGGCTACATCAACTGTCGTGGTTTTGTCACGGCAGATGTCCTCATGAAAGGACTTAGTCGTGGAGCCATCGCTACGGGTTAACTTGAAGGGGTTAAAGCGGACGCAAAGACACAAGAGTTTATACTATTACGGCACCTTCTATGAAGGTAAAAGCCTACGTCTAGTTGTGATGGGATAGATGTGGTTTCGATGACTAGGGAGAAAATAAGCTTCGCCTAGGCCTCGAGTTGTTGTTGTCTCCTTGAACCGCCGCGGGTCGTCCCTTTATATACACGAGTTGGCGCTTGCGGCGGTCTCACGAGTCCCGAGCCGACCTACACAAAGTGTCCGGCTCGGTTTCCCTCCTTTCTAACTTATATTACAAGTTTACATAATCATGGCGGTTTACCACTACGAGCCCTAATCCGCCTTTGGGCCGTGGGCTTCCAAGCTTTACTAGTTGAAACGCCATCTTCAAGACCTTCATGGGCTTCAAAGGCCTGATCTAAGGTGAACCGGGCCCTCTGGCCGGTTTATACTTAGTAGCTATATCCTCAACATTAGGCCCCGGATTGATTTGAATTTATTCATGTCAATCTTCAACACCGAAAATATCTTGTAAACATCCTCTTGTATTTTCAGAAACCGCCATATTGACTTCTCCCGTGAGTTTTTGTAAACCGCCCGTGGCGTCATCTTGAGTAACCGCAACGGTCCGTCATGACATCATCTCTGCATAAAAAGGATTAAAAAGATTCCCTTCTCATTAATGATTATCTCGAAAATCGAGGCGACAGGCGCGCCCACTCGGCCGCTTCGGACGCCTTGATTCTCGCGCCTGCCTTTTACTCTTTCCCTTATAAATAAAGCCCGAGGGCCCCCTTTTCTCTTCCTCTTCTGCATCTTCTTCTTCCTCGCGACGCCCTCAGCTCTGAAGCTCCGCCGCCGTCCACGATCTTCGAGAACTGCACCAACCAAGGCCGCTGCATCAACCTGAGTTAGATCAGAGGCTCATCGCCCCCTTCCGCCGTATATCTGCAGCGGTAAACTTCTTCTGTTCTTTGTCCTTAGATCTGCATTAAGTTTTTGCAAGCTCATCCGCACAGTCCTCCATTTTTCCTCTTCTTCCTACCTTCTGCCATGGTAGTTTTAATCCAAAAACGGTATAGATCTCCTGCGGTAGTCATTCCGCATCTGTTTTTAATACTAGCAGCCCTTCCTTTTCTTCTGGTAGAGTATGCATCCTTCTTTGTTTTACTTGAACGCCTTTTAAAGAACGCAGTAAAAACTGCTCTATAGATGTGCGGTAGATCCAAATAGATTTGAACATTGTGTGAAACCTGTTTACATCAACACTTAGCAGAAATTTTGAATCTGGGCCTTTCTGCCTATGGGCGGTTTAATCCTTGATAGCCAATCTGCCATATGTCATTAGCCCTCTCTTAAACCGCCACCTGTACCTTGCATTGTAGTTTCACCGGTTTAACACTGAATTTTTCACTTACCAACCGTGAGCGATGAAACCGCACTGTTTGATTTTCTTTCAGCTCCCCCTTCCGGAATGGCGAAACAATTTCTTTGCTTGCATTGGGTTCCGTCCGGATCACGGAAACACAACTCAACTACGCTACGTCACCGGCTTTTTAGCCCCAAAAATGTTCTCCTTTGGCGAGTTCGAATCGGAATGTCCACCGAACCTCAAGAAGGAGAGGTGATTGTTTTATGCAACACCTAGACCGGGATTCAGCCCGCCGGATCAAAATTTTTCCGGGATGTCCTCGCAAGCTTCCAACTCCATCCACAAGATATTGGTCCGAACTCTGTGTCCAATATATGCAACTTTCAAGTATTCTGCGAAGTCTATCTTCAAGAAGGGGGGAGTTATTTCGAGATTTCTTTCATTTGAACCGCCGTACAGAATTCTCGGACGGTCCTAACACAGAACTTGGCGGCGTTTCAATCCAGAAAAGGAAGGAAGTGGACTTCCCTCACGCCAAACATCATAGCCATCCTAAAATTGGAATCAAACCTGGTTCTATTGCCGGAACACTGCTCCTAACGAAGAAAATCCCTTGGCGGGTTATCGCCCTCACCGGCTTAGCAACAGCCACCGATTGCCGTCGCGCATGACCGCCGCAGGACGGAAGAATTTTGCACCTCAAATTAACAAGCTCCGGGCTCTGATGGCCAACGGTTCAACTGGTATTGACCTTGTCCGCTGCTGGGTTTCTTGGGGCATCTTGCCATTAAGTCGCCACCCCAGATTGATGCACGAATATACTGGTGACGTCAAAGATCCTCAACGACATCACGAATTATATATAACTAAGCTTGAAGTTACCGAAACAGTGAAGAAAATGCTCGATGAACCGATCTCCGCATGCAGCCAAACCGGGTTGGCTCCGTTCTGCATCTCCAACAAACCGCCCGAGGTAAGGTTCCTCTCATTACTCTACTTTGATTCCATATTGATTGTATTAATCCCTCTGTATTAATTTTCAGGCTAACAACTCCTTTTGGAAACGAACTAAACCGGCTCGGGTTCCTCGTGCAAAGACCAAGACCACCAAGAAAACTGGCAAGAGGAAAACCGCCGAGTCTTCTGAACCGCCAGAAGATGAAGAATCAGATCTTTGAGGTAGAGCTTGACTCACTTGGTTCCTTTTCATTCATTTTATTGATGATTACAATTCGGGATGTGATGAGGCCGGTCATGCGAGAACCTTGAGGTAATCCTTCTTTCTTGATTCGATCTTGTACCGTTAAAAGAATTACGCCGCACGGTCCGGAAAGTGAAACAATCTCACTCTTATGCTCATTTGAATCCAAAACTTTCTTTGAAGACACAAGAAAGCGAAGAACGCCGTCTGACCCGGCATAGCGGTCAAAAATTACGTCGTCGGTTTAGCTGACACACCAACCCGGAAACGTCGTCGAGGTGACTTGTTCTCCCGAAAGCGTTATCCTTTGAAAGGTTTCTTCCGATGCCCTCTCAATCCGTCGACCCGAATTACTGTGCTTCTTCCAACTCGTCTGGCGGATCATCAACCACTCATTGCCTCCTCTCAAAGTTGCTGCTGGGTAAGTATATTACTCCTTAATTTGTTCCTTGTATTTGTCGGTTTATCATATTCTAACCCTTGATGTTGTATGTAGCGACCTGACCCGAATGAATCAAGTCTCTGTGCTTTCGTGTCATCCCTGGATTGGTAAGCTGACACACACAGTACTCGAAGGATTTATAACAGAGGTAAATCACATGTATAAAGTAGCGTAAATACTATTACCTCAATCCAAATAAAGCGGAAGCAACAAGGTTGTGGATTCCCATCAACACCAATGGCAAAGTTGAGTGTAGGTAATCGTAACCCTAACGTATCACTTACTGTAAATGCGAAAAGTCTGCAACATGAAACGTTGCAGCCGAAACGCAATTAAACCAAATGGAATATGCTGGCAATGTAACACATAGAGAGTAATGAAAGAATAAGCTATACTACATGCATATATGGCTAGTGGAAAGCTCTATGGTTACAGTTTTGCATAAAGCCAATTTTTCCCTACATCAAAGGAATAAATTTTATTTTAACTATCGTGGTGGTTGTGAAACATTGAGAATGGTTGATGACATTCTCAATCCCAATTAAAAGTACTCATTAAACCCAAACAAATTATATTAAGTAACGTGATGAGATCAATAGGATAATCCAAGAACTAGATACTCAAGATGTCCATAACCGGGACACGGCTAATCATGATTAGTTTGTACACTCTGCGAGAGGTTTGCGCACTTTTCCCCACAAGACTCGATCGCCTCCGCTTGGTTTTCAGTCTTTGCAGGTGTTTGAGAAATGGATGACCGAGACATAGTTTTCGGAAGCGCTAGCACCTTACGACGGGTAGACCGGTACACCTACATCCCCTACATCCGCTAGTCCACCACTATAAGAGTTCGCATCGACTTAATCAACTATGCGAGCCCATAATGGCTTGTGGCTGCTACGGAAGTTACTAGTTTGAATAATCTCATGATCCCTTTGAGCACAGGTGGCGGTCCAAGAAAAACAGGCAATCATCTTTGCATACCCCAGGTGCCTCAATCCACCCAGATGTGTGTTTAAGTTGCCACCTTAAATAAACCATTAATTTAACAATCTCACATCTGTCATGGATACACTCACCCAATCCACGTCTACTAGCATAGCATGGCAAATAAGCAAACGTAGAAGTAACTCCCAAGGTTTCATAAGTAAAACAGGTAATAGGTACTACCTCAACTACTTCCCATCCCACGATTTAATTAGATCCTAATCATGCAAGTGTTTGAGGATTGAATCTAATGCAGAAAAACTGGGTAGTAGAAAAGGTATGATCAAGTGTTACTTGCCTGCAATGTTGATGAAGATGATTCGCACTCAAAACTCTTGATAGTTCTACTCGTCACACTCCGGTCAATCAATCGTAATCAAGCAATGGTAACCACACATAAGCAATCACTCAAAAGATCGGAAAGAACGAAGAAAACGTATCGGAAAACATCAAAACCAAGCAAATAACTCTTGTAACATAAAACAATTTCTAACAGTACCAAAATTATGTGAATTTGGCCTTATCGGAAAGTTTAGGTCAAGAGCTTCGATTTGCAAAAAGGATCAACTAAAACGGAGTTATAAAACTCAAGTTATGATCAAACGAAGTTTAAATACAAATCAGTTTGAATTCAAATTTTAAAACTTTTAAAAAACATGTTTAAGTTGGATTACTGGATAGAGGAGATCATAACGAAGACGTGAGCATTGGTTTCGTTGAATTTGGACTAATGAGTAAAAAGATATGAGGGTTTAAAGATTAGGGACTAATCTGTAAATAAAATATCTACAAAAAGTCCCTGGCCGAAAACTAGAATAAAAAAAAAGGTCTAAAAGGCGAACGTTCGTTACCGAACGCTAACCAGTGAAATTCGTTCGCTCCAGAGCCTAAACTAACGAACGCTCTCTAAATAAACTAAAAAAAATAAACCTTTTTTTAGAAAAACTGAAGTAAACCTAACCCTAAAAAAAATAAACCGGACCGGGCTTATGCGGTTTTTATTTACGGTTGGTCCGCTGACTTCCATGGCGGCGGGCGGGAGGGCATCGGCGTGGTCGCCGGAGGTTCTCCGGTGGCCGAGGGCAGCAAGTGAGGCGACGGGCGAACGCCAAGTGGGCGAGACGGGAGGTTGGCGGCGTCGGCGGTGTCCATGAGACGGACGGGCGAGGCAAGCGGCGGTGGATCTCGCCATGGCGGCGGTGGTTCTTGGCCTTGGCGGTGATGGCGAGAGAGAGAGAGAGGGGAAGCAGGTGGGCGGCGCCCTTTATAGGAGGAGGAGAGGCGAGATGGCGTGGAGGAGGGCACGCAGCGAGGGGAGTCCGTGGAGGCCACGCGGGCGTCTTTGGCTCGGAGTCCCTGCTGAGCTCGGGGATGATGAGGAGGTGGGCTGGGCCGCGGCCTGGGAGCTGGGCCGGCCCAGTCGGCGAGAGTCCTTTTTTTTTAAACATTTTTTTTAAGACAGAGACAAAAAACAATAAAACCGAAGAAAAAAAATTTATATAGGCATATAATATATCTAAATTTTCAGAAAAAGATTTCCTACAAGATGAACTTTATTCTAGAGTGTAATAAAATACACACAAATTCAAATAAAACAAAGAGTGCTTCTGCCCTAATAAAATCCACTGAAAATCATTTTAAAAATACCAAAATGATTTCAAATTAATTTCTCTCAATTTTACGATGTAGGGAATCATGTTACCCTATTTTCCATATATTTTATTTTGGAGAAAAATATTTTGAATAAAACTCAAATAACTCCAAATTGAAAATAAATTCAAAAGAACTTTGAATTTAATTCTTTGAAACTCCCAACTCATATTTCATATAATTTGAAGAAGTCATTTTATCTTCGCTCGTGAAAATCATTGAGTTGCATAAAGTTTCAGAATTGGAAATATTCTCAAATGAAATGCAAATATTTTCAACACCTTGTCATTTAAATAAATGGAAGAAGTCATGTCATCTTCTCTCCGGGGTTTTGTGATGAAAAGAATTTGAATTCGAAGATCATAAAAGCAAAAATGAAAGTTTGGGAAAGTCCTTTTATTCCCTCTCATTTAACTTTCAAAAAGTTTCAATTCACTCACTTTCACCAATCAATCAAACAATCAATCAAAATTATCTATTTGTTTATAACATTCCAAAATTTAGAATTTTGGGATGTTACAAACCTACCACCTTAAAATAAATCTCTCCTCGAGATTCGGAGAAACTAGAAAGAAATAGGTTAGGGTTTGGGGGTCTTCTCAAAATCCATCGATCATCACAAGGGGTCTGGGGTGCTACCACCCTTAAAAGCATGGTTATGGTTCCATCAAAACTCATATATTCCATCCTTATTACTGACAGTGTCGGTCTTCTCAAATCTTAAGGATAATTCCTTCTCTGGGCTCTTCCGGTAGTGGCATAACATTTTCCTCAATTCTTCTGTCCTGTCATCTTGGTAATGTTATTCCGAGACTGGGTCTTCTTAGTGGCCAGATGCAGCGCCAATACTAAACAACTATCGATATCTCATGGTGGTTAACAATTTATGGTTTGTCCTGCAGGAAAGGGTCTGGCCTGAACCTCACCGTATGACCTACGATTGGCAACAACTGCCTTGTACAAGGGGAAAGAAATACCTATACCATTCTATGGTTTAAACAAGGTTTTGATCGGCGTCTCTCTACTATAGGTAAGTCACTCAGATTTACCATCCCATATAGCAACGCGAATAATAAGAGTAAGTCGGTATGGTGACCAATCCATCCCACACCCAAATCATTACCTTGTACATGGTTTAGCGAATCTCGCATTCTAACACTCGGTCATCCTCACAAGCATTGCAGAATTTCTCTTGTCGACGAACCAAGTTCGGAAAATCCATTGATTTCTGCAAGCCAAACAAACACCTATCGTTTCTTCACAACTCTCAGGTTTTGCGTAAACTCCTATAGAATCGTCGGTTGATAAAATCGTAACTTCTTCCAGGGTTTTCCTTCAACAGTGTGCTTGCTTCTTGGCGAGTCACCGGAGCACATGGGTTATGGCCCATCTCATCACTTAAAATCCTTGAACACATCATCCGGCAACTGATCATTATCCCAACATCCACTTCCTGGCATACTTGAAATCCATCCAAATGTCTTGTCTCTTTTCCTTATATTTGCACCAAAGCGGGGACATGATTACTCGCACTCTTCATGGAATTTCCATTGATCCATACTTCCAACATCATACCTCCTTTATATCCAATAGTAAATTCATCTCTTCATCCTCATGGGATATCCCACCTCACCGAGATGAAGACTCATACTTATGAAGTCCATTCTCCACTTCGTGGAACATCATTATCCTTTCCAGGGTCAAGCGTCCTTACAGGGGAATATTGGCCATCTCTGCATGGCACTTCTTCAACTGGGAAACGTGAAACACTTCATGAACTCCTGACAGTCCTTCGGGTGACTCCAACTTGACACACGAAGACATGCTCCGTCTCCAATTTCATAGACTACCTCCTTGCGTTTGAGTCGGCATAACTCTTACGCACTGGGTGAGCTACCTTGATCTATCTCAAGCAACTTAACATTCTTCTTGACTCCTTGATCACATTTGGTCCAAACAAGCAGCGGTCTCCAACGTCATCCCACACTCTCTTGGGGTATCAAACATATCGAGACAAAACTCATATTCATTTTGTCTGAAATCCATTCGATGGGTATCTTTATCTTTTCGTGGGTCAACGGTTCTTACAGGTACTACCACCCTTAAAATGTTCCAATATTCCATAGACCATATTTCTCATATCCTTGAAATTGGTCAACATCTTTCCGCATAGGGTAACTCAAAATCCAAAGCAGTACCAACCTTTGCTAACTTTATTGATTCTTGAATTATTACAATCATCTCGCTTTTCCATTACATGTCTCAACTTAACACCTCAATATAAAAGAAAAAGCTCTCACTTCTACTACTATATTTATTCTGTTACAAATTCAACTATATATCACTAGTCTCCTTCTCCTTCGGACAATCTCTGGCAAAGTGCCCTGCTACATTACAACGGAAACATATTACTTCTGACGGGTTTTGAGGTTTCCTCATGATCACATAGCCTCCTTGGGTCCTCGGCTTCCATTTTGGGCAAGTGTTGATGTAGTGCCCTGACTCCTTGCATTTGTAACTGGTGACATTACTCAGGTCCTTCCTGGAATCCAATCTATTCCTCTTCCTGGACCTTTCTGTTCCAATCAGGGCTTCTATTTCACTGTGGGTCATACTCTACTTCCTCTATCGGGAATCCTACTAGATCTCCATTCAGACAATCTTGGGAGATGTGTCCCTCTTCTCCACATGAATAGCATGACTTGGTGCGGGCTTTAATTTTGTTTCCTTTGTGTGTGTCCTCAACATCTTCCTTAAATCGCAGGTTCTTCTAACATCTCCATGAGGGCTCCTTTCATTTCTTCTCTCTTACGCTGGATGGTTCTCTGTACCATAGTGTAAATGTGACACTGAGCGGGGTAGTGGGTAGTTCCTTCACACAAGAAACAAGTAATCTGTCTAGTTGGGCATTCTTCAGTTGGGTGACTTCCTTCACAGTTAGGGCATTCATCCTTGTGTTCCTTATGGGTGTGTCCTATTTCTCCACCAGCTTGCATGCACAAGGTTTCTTCATATCCTTTCCCGAAGGCTTCAATTTCTGGGACACAAACAGAGACATTAGCAAAGTCAACTTAATTTCTCCCCAAGTGGTTACTCCTTGCCATCCATTGATGGTTTGGTACACCTTCCACCAAGTAGCAACACCTCTTTCAAAACACTTAAGAGCATGCTGGGCCATATCCTTTCTGACTATAGGGTTGTTCTTCATATGATCCTCCATGTTCTAAATCCATCGGCCTGTCTCCAATTGTCTCATCGGTCCAGAGAATACAAGCTCATCTCCATTCGTCCTCTATTGGGTCCATGGGTTTTGGGGTGGGATAAGAGAGATCGAGAGGGATGCACACAGTACAAACAAAAGTTTTTGAAATGGCAGATTTTATTGTGGCTGTCGGAAAAACATCAAACAAATAACAGCTCACAATCGTCGCATCTAACGTAAGTATATAACTGGGGTTTGGTCTTCTAAAGGTCAATGTCATCAAACTCTTCAAGTCTTGTTCATGTCTCCGATGGCTTCTTCCGATCATGATTGTCCTTCTCAAGTTCTTTTGTCAAATCATCTCTGTTGTGCCAAGTCTCTCGCGACGTCCTTTAATATTTACGGAGTGGCATTCCAAACTTCCGACTTCAACTTCCTTGACATGAACCATGATCCTACCGCCCTTCATCCCCGAATCTCCTAGATCTCGAGGTTTTGTTCCTCCAGCTTTGGTTACTTCACTTCCGGTTCTGAGTCCTTCACCAATTGCCTTCTTGTCAAATATTGCTTCTTGTAGGTCCATCTTAACTTCCGATGTAACACTCCGGATCCCTGGTGATACACCGACTAAGATTTAAAACTGCATCTTTTCTTTGACAGATGCTCCATCAGCCTTCTACCATCCATCCTTCCATGTATCTGCATGCTTAACTCAGCACGGCGCCAATAGCATAAGCGGGCGATAACATCATGGATAGCGTGTTTCTGCTCTTGTCATTTCCATGAGCTATCATTCCATAGTTGATATCTCTTGCCTTAGGGTTTTCCTTGGCAAAACTTTGAGTTTCTAACTCTCCATGTTCGGTCTTTCTCCGATACACCTTGATCTAGTGTATTGACAGCTTCCATAGTCTGCAAAGTTCCATAAGCGTAACCTTCCTAGGTCATAAAAATCTGGGAATTCTTAAGAGCCTTCAAAATCTCCTAGTCTTCGGAGTCTTCAATAGTTGTAGTTTCCATTTACACGGTAAAATCCTATTCATTCCAAATGGTCTTAGTTGTCCAATATCTTGTCTCCTTGGAGTGGTCTCATCAGTCAAATCTTCGAGTGGTCAAAAGGGAAAAGGGTATGGTCTCACTAAAAGGGAATATTTGAATAAGCTCGGAAGAGAAGAGAGGTAAAAGATCTTTTGAAAATGAAGTTGTAGAGAAAATCTTTCCTATGGGCTTGCCAGTTTCTAGGGTCACGTCCTCACAGTCAACATGTGCTCGATACCATCTTGTAGCGACCTAACCGAATGGATCAAGTCTACGTGCTTCGTGTCATCCACGGATCGGTATCTTTGACACACAGTACTCGAAGGATTTATAACAGAGGTAAATCACATGTATAAAGTAGCGTAAATACTATTACCTCAATCCAAATAAAGCGGAAGCAACAAGGTTGTGGATTCCCATCAACACCAACGGCAAAGTTGAGTGTAGGTAATCGTAACCCTAACGTATCACTTACTCGTAAATGCGAAAAGTACGCAACATGAAACGTTGCAGCCCGGAAACGGGTCAGCAAATGGAATATGCTGGCAATGTAACACATAGAGAGTAATGAAAGAATAAGCTATACTACATGCATATATGGCTAGTGGAAAGCTCTATGGTTACAGTTTTGCATAAAGCCAATTTTTCCCTACATCAAAGGAATAAATTTTATTTTAACTATCATGGTGGTTGTGAAACATTGAGAATGGTTGACAGCATTCTCAATCCCAATTAAAAGTACTCATTAAACCCAAACAAATTATATTAAGTAACGTGATGAGATCAATAGGATAATCCAAGAACTAGATACTCAAGATGTCCATAACCGGGGACACGGCTAATCATGATTAGTTTGTACACTCTGCAGAGGTTTAGCACTTTTCCCCACAAGACTCGATCGCCTCCGTTTGGTTTTTCGTGATCTTGCAGGTGTTTGAGAAATGGATGGCCGAGACATAGTTTTTCGAGCGCTAGCACCTTACGACGGTAGACCGGTACACCTACATCCCCTACATCTGCTAGTCCACCACTATAAGAGTTCATGCGACTTAATCAACTATGCCAGAGCCCATAATGGCTTGTGGCTGCACCGGAAGTTACTAGTTTGAATAATCTCATGATCCCTTTGAGCACAGGTGGCGGTCCAAGAAAAAGCAGTAATCATCGGATACCCCAGTGCCTCAATCCACCCAGATGTGTGTTTAAGTTGCCACCTTAAATAAACCATTAATTTAACAATCTCACATCATCATGGATACACTCACCCAATCCACGTCTACTAGCATAGCATGGCAAATAAGCAAGCGAGAAGTAACTCCCAAGGTTTCATAAGTAAAAGCAGGTAATAGGTACTACCTCAACTACTTCCCATCCCACGATTTAATTAGATCCTAATCATGCAAGTGTTTGAGGATTGAATCTAATGCATAAAAACTGGGTAGTAGAAAAGGTATGATCAAGTGTTACTTGCCTGCAATGTTGATGAAGATGATTCGCACTCAAAACTCTTGATAGTTCTACTCGTCACACTCCGGTCAATCTATCTTAATCAAGCAATGGTAACCACACATAAGCAATCACTCAAAAGATCGGAAAGAACGAAGAAAACGTACCGGAAAACATCAAAACCAAGCAAATAACTCTTGCAACATAAAACATTTTCTAACAGTACCAAAATTGAATTTTGCCTTATCAGAAAGTTTAGGTCAAGAGCTTCGATTTGCAAAAAGGATCAACTAAAACGGAGTTATAAAACTCAAGTTATGATCAAACGAAGTTTAAATACAAATCAGTTTGAATTCAAATTTTAAAACTTTCAAAAACATGTTTAAGTTGGATTACTAGATAGAGGAGATCATAACGAAGACGTGAGCGTTGGTTTCATTGAATTTGGACTAACGAGTAAAAAGTTATGAGGGTTTAAAGATTAGGGACTAATGTGTAAATAAAATATCTACAAAGAAGTCCCTGGCCGAAAACTAGAATAAAAAAAAAGGTCTAAAAGGCGGACGTTCGTTACCGAACGCTAACTAGTGAAATTCGTTCGCTCCAGAGCCTAAACTAACGAACGCTCTCTAAATAAACTCAACAAAAAAAAAATAAACCGTTTTTTTAGAAAAACTGAAGTAAACCTAACCCTAAAAAAAATAAACCGGACCGGGCTTATGCGGTTTTTATTTACCGGTTCGGGTCCGGCGGCTTCCCGCGGCGGCGAGCGGCGGCGAGGGCATCGGGCGTGGTCGCCGGAGGTGCTCCGGTGGCCGAGGGCAAGCGACGAGGCGACGGGCGACAGCCAATGGGCGAGACGGGAGGTTGGCGGCGTCGGCGGTGTCCATGAGGGACGGACGGGTTAAGCGGCGGCGGTGGATCTCGCAAGGGCGGCGGTGGTTTGTCACGCAAGTGTGGCAAGGAGAGAAGAGAGAGAGGGAAGCAGGGCCAGCGCCAGCGCCTTTATAGGAGGGAGGAGAGGCGAGATGGCGTGGAGGAGGGGGCACGGCGGCGAGGGGAGTCCGTGGAGGCCACGGCGCGGCGGCGTGCTGGCTCGGGAGTCCCTCCCGAGCTCGAGGACGATGAGGAGGTGGGCTGGGCCGGCCTAGTCGGCGAGAGTCCTTTTTTTTTAAACATTTTTTATAAGACAGAGACAAAAAAATTAATAAAACCAAAGAAATTTTTTTATATAGGCATATAATATATCAAAATTTTCAGAAAAAGATTTCCTACAAGATGAACTTTATTCTAGAGTGTAATAAAATACACACAAATTCAAATAAAACAAAGAGTGCTTCTGCCCTAATAAAATCCACTAAAAATCATTTTGAAAATACCAAAATGATTTCAAATTAATTTCTCTCCAATTTTTGATGTAGGAATCATGTTACCCTATTTTCCATATATTTTATTTTGGAGAAAAATAATTTGAATAAAACTCAAATAACTCCAAATTGAAAATAAATTCAAAAGAACTTTGAATTTAATTCTTTGAAACTCCCAACTCATATTTCATATAATTTGAAGAAGTCATTTTATCTTCGCTCGTGAAAATCATTGAGTTGCATAAAGTTTCAGAATTGGAAATATTCTCAAATGAAATTCAAATATTTTCAACACCCTTTGTCATTTAAATAAATGGAAGAAGTCATGTCATCTTCTCTCGAGGTTTTGTGATGAAAAGAATTTGAATTCCGAAGATCATAAAAGCAAAAATGAAAGTTTGGGAAAGTACTTTTATTCCCTCTCATTTAACTTTCAAAAAGTTTTGAATTCACTCACTTTCAGTCAATCAATCAAACAATCAATCAAAACTATCTATTTGTTTATAACATTCCAAAATTTAGAATTTTGGGATGTTACATTGTAGCACCAAGGCTCGACTTAGTAAAAAGGCCAAGACCCTCGACCCTACTGTGGATGTTGATCCGGAGAAGACTCCAGAGCATCATGGTGAAAATCCCGAAGTTGCTAAAGACAACTCTGCTTTGGGAAAATCAAAGATGCCAATGCTAATCCGCCGGAGGTTGAACCGGATGTCCAAGTTGAGACTTCACATCCTCCCGCTCCTCCCGAGTCCTGCAGCAGAACAACGGGACTCAAGCTGGCGATCCGCCAAGCCCGGGTTTGAAAGCGCCAAGCCCAGTTGAAAATGCTAATCCGCCAGCCGACCAAAGATGATGATGTCGTGAAGTTACGGGCACCGTGATATACCGCCCACAGCAATCCGGTTGCTCTATCAAAGCACAGTGCCAAGGAAGAATTTACTGCCATGAGCAAAGGGAAGGAGAAAACTGATCTCATCGACATAACAATTTCTCTGCCCAAGACCTTCACTCTGGCTTCGAACCGGCTCTACACAAGCCGTGATTTTGAAGCCGGGTTAGTAAATCTTATGAAGGAGTGCTATGAGGTAAACAGTTCTGCCTTTCTCTTGTACCTTCATTGCATAGTAGCCCCCAAGGGCCGGTTTGTCCCTAGAAAGTCAAACCGGGACTTTGCATAATCCATAGTACTTTGTCGTATATATTTCTGATCAAACACGCATTAGCCCCCAAAGTGCCATGATTAACACTTGTATTAATCCATGGGACTTCAATAATCAGTATAAAAAATGATCCGCATTAGCCCCCAAGTGCCAAGTGTATGACTGGTTATGCGCTTGGGACTTCTTATGAAGATATTAACATGCTCCCTTTTTGTTGCAGAGTGAGATACGCCAACAAGCCTCACAAATCAATGATCTTCAAGAAAATCTGAAATCTCAACAAGCAGAAACCTCCAAGGCCAAGGATGAGCTGAAAACCGCCTTGACTACCATGGAGCAGCTCAAGGAGTGGTTCAAGTCTGAGCGGGCCGGCTGGGATACTGAAAAGGCGGGCTTGCTAAAACGGGCGGAAGATGCTGAAGCAGCTCTTAAACCGGTGACGGAAGAGCTCACTGGATTAAAGCGCCAAATCAATGCCATGACTTCTGCAATATTTGGTAAGCAACATTTTACCAAGGTTGTGATGAATATTCCGCTTTGAAATTTCCTCCGGTTTAACCTGAACTTTCTTAAACCGGTATAGGTAGGCGCATTACTCATCTGGGCTCTGACATGCGGAAGAAACTCAAGGCAGCGATACGCTAATTGAACAGCTATATACCGCACCCAATGAGTTATTTGCGCCACTTCTTATGATAATGCAGCTCAAACACCGATCAAGGACACATGGACCGGCTATCTATGATACCGGCCTGAGATAGAAGAATTGAAACGATCCACGCCGGGCTGGCACCTTATTGGCGATAACTTCGCGCCAAAGCATGGATAGTCGACCTTGACCCGGTGACATAGCCAAGGGCTTCCCGGTGCTCAAGAAAAGCGAAGTATTTGATAATGATGCTCTCAAACGGGTAACAAGGGAGATGCGTCCTCTGGCGAGTCAACTGGCAGAAGAGGCCAACCTGACGGTTCACCGCTCTTTCTATGATGCAAACAACAAACGGGTTGAAGTTGTTATTCTGGAAGTGCAAAACCTTGTTCCACCAACCCGTAAGCACACTTACGCCCCTGACGTTGATCCGACTGAGCTTATAAGTGAAGAGGTCATCATCGTGCTTTAACCGGATTGATCGGACCACCAATGACTTCCGCCATTGGATGGTGAGGAGGAAGAAGTTGAACCGACGCCAGACGACCCATCTACTTCACGTCAACCCGGCAATGAAGCTTAATCCGTCAAGTCGGTTGATACGTCAGAAACTGCCTGTTATGAAGCAATTCCAAATTTTGGCCTCTGAATGCCTTGTAATAGGATAGCCAACACTTTTGCCCTTTAATATGCCTTCGTGCATGCGTTTTGCCATTTATGCCTCCATTTGATTTGCCAATGATAAGCTATTACCTGCAGCAAAAATCTTAAACCGCCACGGCGGTTTGTGCCGCCAGCTGGCTTGTGAAGTTCATATATATATGCAATGAAATATTGAGGTATATGATAAAAATTTGTGATACAAAATACACGCCATCATTGGGCATGAAGTTGGCTTAGCCAATCTTGAAGCGGAGGTTGTATAAACCATTACCGTCAAAGGAGAAAACAGCTCTTGTGCTTATAATGCGGTTTACCATATGTAAACCGTGCCGGGTCATGACAAGCCCCCTGTTACTCCATAATGGGATGTTAACAGAAAAAGTCAAACCGGAAAAATTATCTCCGGATTAAAAATGGACCGAATTCCGTCAATTGACAGTTTGAACCGGTTTAAAAAATGTTATCGGTTTAAAAAACGCAACAAAAATCAAATAACAGTTATGAAAAAAACATGGAAGCAAAGGCAATGATAAACCGTTTGCAAAAAGAGGCTTTCTTGAGCCGATCAGATGGTGTTACCATGGTCGGACACGACCAAGCTCCCTATAAGGTGTAGGCATGGTTCAAGTCAGCCAGGTCCCCAATCGAAACCGTGGCATTATGCCGATCAAGTGGCGTGGCAATGGTTCGGGTTCGACCAAGCCCCCAAGTGACTCTATGGCCTTAGTCGATCAAGAGGCGTGTTGGTTCGAGACTTGACCATGTCCCCAAGTGATCTGGTGGCTTTCGCCTATCAAAAGCTGTTGCATTGGTTCGCACGACCAAGCCCCCAAGTGATATCATAAAGCTTTTGAAAAGCAAACTCGGGGGTAAACCGGAGGCCGCTTTTAAGACAGAACAACTCCATGTAACCACGCATGATGTAAGAATAGATACCCCGCTTTAGCCGAGGCTCCGGTTTATTAGTTTATTCATAATATATACCTTGTCATAATATGTACATAAGTAGAGCCGATGGCTCGTGTATAATAAGGCGAAGATGAGCTATGTTCCACGGCTGTTGGTCTCCTCCTCACGGCGTCGTGAGTCTTTATGCTCTCGAATATCGATCGATAATACGACCCGATTGTGCAGATTCTTGCGACCACGAAAGGTCCCTCCCAAGGTGGGGATAACTTGTGCATATCGATGCGGTCTTGGATGAGCCGAAGCACCAAATCTCCTTCTTGAAAAGTTCTCGTTACGACCGGCGACTATGGTAACGACGAAGATCCTGTTGGTAAATCGCCGAGCGGGCAGCTGCTATATCACGCTCCTCATCCAACCAGTCCAAAGCGTCTTGCCGTGCCGTCTCGTTGTCCGCTTCAAAATAAGCTGCCACACAAGGTGAGTCATGACGGATGTCACTGGGGAGAACCGCCTCCGCTCCATAGACCATAAAAAACGGTGTGTATCCCGTGGATCTGTTGGGCGTAGTGTTGATACTCCATAACACAGATGGTAGCTCTTCTACCCAACAACCCGGTGTCCTCTGCAAAGGGACTATAATCCGGGACTTGATGCCTCTCAAGATCTCTTGATTAGCCCTTTCTGATTGACCATTGGACTGTGGGTGGGCTATTGAAGAAACGTCAAGCCGGATGTGTTCACGTTCGCAGAACTCTTTCATGGCACCTTTGGACAAATTGGTACCATTATCTGTGATGATACTGTGTGGAAAGCCAAACCGGAAAATCACCTTTTTGATGAACTGAACCACCGTGGCCGCGTCACACTTGCTAATGTGTTACGCCTCTACCCTCTTTGTAAACTTGTCAACCGCCACCGGGAGGTGGGTCTTCTTGTCCTTGGACCTTTTGAAAGGTCCAATCATATCAATTTCCCAGGTTGCAAAGCGGCCAAGTAATTGGAATCATCCTCAATTCTTGGGCGGTACATGAGCACGTCTGGAGAACTTTTGGCAACCATCACATCGTCGACCAGATCTTCCGCATCAAGATGAGCAACAACCAATAGAAACCGTGGCGGAACGCTTTAGCCACCAAGGATTTTGAACCGGCGTGGTGACCACAATCTCGCCTTGGATCTCACGCAATATTTCACAGCCTTCCTCGGGACACACAGCGTTGAAACGCCTACGACACGCTGCAATGATGCAATTCGCCATTAACAATGGTCATAGACTTGGATCGCCGGATTATCTCAGCCAACGCCTCATCTTCTAGTAACTTCGCCCGGTTCATGTACGCAAGATAAGGAAGCGTCAATCCGGAGTGACATGAAGAGCTGCCACCAATTGAGCCTCCGGATCGGGAATAGCCAAATCCGCTTCACGGGGAGCTTGACCGACGGGTTGTGCAGCACGTCTGTAAAAACATTGGGCGGGACGGTTTACGTTGAGAGCCCGGTCACCGGCTTAAAGCGTCTGCCGCTTCATTCTTCCGATGGTCCACGTGGTCCACCGATAGCCCTTGAAATGACCTGCAACAATATCCACCTCACGCACGATATGCACGACCATGAGTGGGTCCTTTGAATCCCAAGTGCCGGACACTGTTGAGCCACTAGGTCCGAGTCACCGAAGCACTTAACCCGGCTTAGATTCATCTCCTTAGCCATCCGGAGACCATGGAGCAAGGCTTCATACTCAGCTGCATTGTTAGTACAAGGGAACATTGCGGAGAACGTAATAGAACTTGTCACCTCGTGGGGAAGTTAATACGACTCAAACCCCGAGCCCTCAATTGCACGGATCCGTCAAAATGGATGGTCCAATATGTGTGATCCGGTTTTTCTTTAGGTGCTTGCAACTCCGTCCAATCATTAATGAAATCCACAAGTGCTTGAGACTTCACCGCCGTCCGAGGCACGCATTTTACTGCAAGTGCCCAAGCTCTATAGCCCACTTGGCAATCCGCCGGTCGCTTCCGGTTACGTATGATATCACCTAAAGGAGCGTAATCCGACCATCGTGATAGGGTGCCCTTGGAAATACTGCTTGACTTCCGACTTGCCATAAAAACTCCATATACTAGCTTCGCCAATGCGGATACCTTTGCTTAGATTCAATAAGTACCTGCCGATATAGTAAACCCGGACGTTGAACCGGATGCTCCTTCCGCCTCCTTCCGCTCCACCACAATGGCCACGCGCTGACCGCCACAGCGTTAGCAGACAACATATAGCGTAAGCGGCTCCTTGTCAATGGGAGCGGCGAGCACAAAGCGGGTTGGCCAATTGCCGCTTTAAGTCCTCCAACGCTTCATCGGTAATTTGGACTCCGGACAAACCGATTCGTCTTTTTCAAAGATCTGGTACAAAGGATGGCCTTCTCTCAGGCGGCCGATAAACCGCCTCAATGGCAATCCGACCCGCCAAACGCTGGACATCGTTAACACACTTCGGTTTAGCCAGAGGTAATAGCCGTAATCTTCTCCGGATTAGCTTCAATTCCCCTGTTGGACACGAAAACCCAATAACTTGCCCGCCGCACCAAAGACACATTTGGCCGGGTTGAGCATCATCTTGTAAACCCGCAAGTTGTCAAAGGTTTCCTTCAAATCGTCAAT
Organism: Aegilops bicornis; assembly: GCA_021605145.1. Classification (NCBI taxonomy): domain Eukaryota; kingdom Viridiplantae; phylum Streptophyta; class Magnoliopsida; order Poales; family Poaceae; genus Aegilops; species Aegilops bicornis. The sequence continues at coordinate 627,402,413 of CM038670.1, forward strand.
CAGTGTCTCCTTCTCCCTTGACTTGACCACAATATCATCAACATAGGCGTGTACATTACGGCCGATCTGCTTATGCAGCAATTACATACGCAGCGTTGATAAGTTGCTTGGCGCTCTTGAGCCCAAAAGGCATAGATACATAGCGTAAGGCTCCAAAGGGAGTGATAAACGCTGTTTTCTCCTGGTCCTTAACTGCCATCTTGATCTGATGATACCCGAATACGCATCCAAAAAGCTCAAACGCTCACAACCCGCAGAGCATCAATAATCTGGTCAATGCGAGGGAGGGCAAAGGATCTCTTTGGACAAGCCTTGTTAAGATCTGTGTAATCCACACACATGCGCCAAGTGCCGTTTTCTTAAGAACCAGCACCGGATTAGCAAGCCACTCGATGGAAGACTTCAACGATAAAACCAGCCGCTAAGAGCCTGGCCACCTCCTCTCCAATGGCCTTGCGCCTTTCTTCGTTAAACCGGCGAGAAACCGCTTCACCGGTTTGTACTTGGGATCAACATTAAGAGTGTGCTCGGCGAGTTGCCTCGGTACACCTGGCATGTCGGAAGGCTTCCATGCAAAATGTCCCGATTCTCACGGATGAACTTCGATGAGCGCGCTTTCCTATTTCGGATCCAAGTTGGCACCGGATGTCGAATCGCTTGGACGAATCGCCAGCACGAAGTCAACAAGCTTAGTCTCAATGCCGATTTGAATTTCAGGCTGGATCATGCTCAGAAGTTGGCTTCTTCAATGGAGTCATGTCCATGGGATCAACATTATCCTTATAGTACTTCAGCTCCTCGGTGGCACAAACCGACTCTGCGTAAGCCGCATCACCTTCCTCACATTCCAAAGCGATCTTGCGGCTCCCATGAACCGTTATTGTCCCCTTGTGACCCGGCATCTTGAGCTGCAAATAGATATAACAAGGCCGTGCCATGAACTTGGCATAAGCGGTCGCCCGACGAGGGCATGATATGGACTTTGGATTTTTACCACTTCAAACGTCAATGTTTACGATCCGAGTCATATTCATCACCAAAGGCCACTTCCAGAGCTATTTTACCAACGAGGATATGCTGACTTGCCAGTACCACACCATGGAACACTGTATTGGACGGTTTGAGATGTTTATCCGTTAGCCCCATACGACGAAAGGTCTCATAGTACAAGATGTTAATGCTGCTCCCTCCATCCATGAGTACCTTGGTGAACTTATAACCTCCCACCTGAGGTGCCACCACTGAGCTAGTCAACCCGGATTGTCAACCCGGGGAGGATGATCCTCTCTACTCCATATAATGGGCTGCTCCGACCAGCGTAGGTAATGGGGTACGGCCGGTTCAACAGCATTGACTACCCGCTTCTGAACCTTCCGGTCTCGCTTGTCTAAGCTGGTTGTGAAGACATGGTACTGTCCACTATTCAACTGCTTTGGGTTGCTCTGATAACCCGACTGCTGTTGTTGCTGGTTGTAACCACCTTGGCTATTCTGATTGTTCTGGTTGTTATGTCCGCCCGGATTACCATTAAATCCTCGAACCGAATTTCCTCCACCGTAACCCGGCCGGATCACGAACCACCGCCAGAGCCGTGATCATACCGGAAAGCATTAGAACTCTTGAACTCCTGCATAATGTAGCAGTCCTTCCAAAAGGTGGTTGGCGGCATCTCCTTCGTCCGCGCTTTGGACAGGCTGATTCAATAAATAATTTAAGAGATCCGGTTAGGATTGAGCCCCACCACGATTCGCCGCTTTACCTCTGCGTCGTCACCCTTTTCCTACGCATTAGTATTAGCCACAAAGTCCATGCTGCCATCCGCTTTACGCTTGCCATTACTCGCCGAGTGATGTTGTCGCCCTTGGAGTTGCTGTTCTTCCTTCCCTTCTGTCTTGTCATCATCGGACTCGGGATCCTTGGTACTATCGTAATCAGCATACTTCACTAAAGCGCCCATGAGAGTTCCCATGTCATTACAAAATTGCTTCATGCGCCCCAACTTTAACTTCAGAGGCTGAAACCGACAGTTGCCCTCCAGGGTTAAGATCGCAGAGTCAGCGTTGATTCGGTCTGATGAGTGCAAGATTTCCGAAACGCGGCGTACCCAATGTTGTTGACTCCCCTTCCCCTTGGACACAAGCCGCCAAGTCCACTACGGACATGGGCTGCTTACAGGTATCTTTGAAATTCTGGATAAACCAGGTTCGCAACTGGGCCCATGAACCGATAGAATTGGGCGTCAGGCTCTTCAACCAATTACGGGCCGTTCCTTCAAGCATCATGGTGAAGTACTTTGCACACGCGGCCTCATCCACATCCAGCATCTCCATGGCCATCTCATAGCTTTCTATCCATGCTTCTGGAGCTAAATCGGCAGTGTAACTTGGCACCTTGCGCGGACCCTTGAAGTCTTTGGGCAGGCGCACATTGCGTAAAGCGAGGGACGAGGCAAGGCACCCCAAAGAGCTAGAGAGGTAACCCCTGTGCTCGACCGAGATGGTCAGACGAACGGTGTAAGCGGATGAGCCTGATGCTGTGCTGCTAATTCGGCCTCCCTGCGCGCTCGGGCTCGATCCACCACCTCCTGGGCGTTATCGACACCACCTGCCGGGTTGTTGCCACGGGGCGCACCATGCCGTGCATTACTTGATACGGCCGGTTCATCCATGTGCCTGCTATAGCTCCGGCTTGGGCGGGGGGTAGAGTGGATCCGGTCGCGGCTGTACGAATACGCTTCCTGTTGGACCAAAGCTGTCCTAAGGAGCTCCTTGACCCGGCGCTTCTCTATCGCCTGTGGTGAATCACCTTCAATTGGAATAGCTCCAGCCGTGCCGCCACTGCAACAAGGTTATCCATCGGGTTGGAGTAGTGACCCAGAGGTGTTTGCACAGCCTGAGGCACACCAGCGTTATGGCGAGGTAGATCTATTAAGCGGGGCTGGACCGGCGCGCCCGTCCCAGGTGCTTCCGCCCGGTTTACCACCGACGGATTACTGGTTCCCGCTCCGGGGGTGTTGAAGAGGTCTCTGGCTTCGAAAACGGAAGGCAAACGGGATCTGTATTTCCTCTTCATGACTTCATGTGACGCGTTCTGATCCAACATGAGCCTATAAGCCTGCGCATCTAAAGCGGCCCGCGCTGCCGTCATCCTGGCGTCTGCAGCTGCTAGATCCGCTTTAGCCTGAGTGATTTGTTCCTTCACATTCGCAATCTCTGTGTTATGAGCATCCTGATCCGCTGGGTTAGCCTCTGCCATGAGCGCAGCCAATGCATCGAACAGATCTGACAAAACTTGAGCCGGCGGGCGCACAGGGCCTCCTGCCCCGGCAGCCGTCGCCGCTGTTGAACCGGAGATCATTGCCGCAGTAGTCGAAGAGTGAAGCGCTGCTTGTGTACCGGCCATGAATATTCCAACCCGGTTGGGCAGATCGGAGGGGTACGGAATACTGTCACCATCAGACCAGCCCCCAATCCGGCCATCTTGTAGCTGATATAGAGATTCGATTTCTCCGGTTGTGACTACGTCGCGGAAGTAGCCGACGGTCTCGCTACCAGACTCTGATCCGTCCTCATAACTTCCTCCGTGGATGACTCCCACAAAGGCATGCTTCACGGCCGGTTTGACTGGGCGGATCGCGACACCGAGCTGTCTCGGCGAGGTCGGTGCGGTGTCCAACTTCGGGGCCCGGTTCACCGATCTTGCCAATGAAGACGTGTATGCCACCAAAGGGACCCGTACCAGACTCAATCGAGCCGGCCTCGGGGCCCCAGCCTGCATCGTCGATGTAGAGCTTGCCGCGACGACTCTTGGTCAGCCGGCCCACAGCATAGCCTTCGAGTCCTTCGAACTTGCCCTCCAAGATCATCAAACCATCGTGCGATTGCCCCACGGTGGGCCCAACTGTTGTGGTTTTGTCACGGCAGATGTCCTCATGAAAGGACTTAGTCGTGGAGCCATCGCTACGGATTAACTTGAAGGGGTTAAAGCAGATGCAAAGACACAAGAGTTTATACTAGTTCGGCCCCTTCGATGAAGGTAAAAGCCTACGTCTAGTTGTGATGGGATTGATGTGTTTTCGATGACTAGGGAGCAAATAAGCTTCGCCTAGGCCTCGAGTTGTTGTTGTCTCCCTTGAGCCGCCGCTGGTCGTCCCTTTATATACAGGTTGACGCCTTGGCCGGTTCCTACGAGTCCCGAGCCGACCTACACAAAGTGTCCGGCTCGGTTTCCCTCCTTCCTAACTTATATTACAAGTTTACATAATCATGGCGGTTTACCACTACGGGCCCTAATCCGCCTTTGGGCCGTGGGCTTCCAAGCTTTACTAGTTGAAACGCCATCTTCAAGACCTTCATGGGCTTCAGAACAGTCTAAGGTGAACCGGGCCCTCCTGGCCGATTTATCCTTAGTAGCTATATCCTCAACATCAACCGCATTGTGCTAACGCTTCTGCTTTTGGTCTATGAGGGTACGTGGACACACTCTCCCCTCTCGTTGCTATGCATCACCATGATCTTGCGTGTGCGTAGGATTTTTTTTTTGAAATTACTACGTTCCCCAACAGTGGCATCCGAGCCAGGTTTTATGCGTAGATGTCATATGCACGAGTAGAACACAAGTGAGTTGTGGGCGATATAAGTCATATTGCTTACCAGCATGTCATACTTTGGTTCACCGGTATTGTGAGATGAAGCGGCCCGGACCGACATTACGCGTACGCTTATGCGAGACTGGTTTCACCGCCACGAGCACTCGTTGCTTAAAAGTGACCGGCGGGTATCTGTCTCTCTCACTTTAGTTGAACTGAAAAGTGGCTACGCCCGGTCCTTGCGAAGGTTAAAACAACACCAACTTGACAAACTATCGCTGTGGTTTTGATGCGTAGGTAAGAACGGTTCTTGCTAAGCCCGTAGCAGCCACGTAAAACTTGCAACAACAAAGTAGAGGACGTCTAACTTGTTTTTGCAGGGCATGTTGTGATGTGATATGGTCGTGACATGATGCTAAATTTTATTGTATCGGATGATCATGTTTTGTAACCGAGTTATCGGCAACTGGCGAAAGCCATATGGTTGTCGCTTTATTGTATGCAATGCAATCGCCCTGTAATGCTTTACTTTATCACTAAGCGGTAGCGATAGTCGTAGAAGCATAAGATTGGCGAGACAACAACGATGCTACGATGGAGATCAAGGTCTCGCGCCGGTGACGATGGTGATCATGACGGTGCTTTGGAGATGGAGATCACAAGCACAAGATGATGATGGCCATTCATATCACTTATATTGATTGCATGTGATGTTTATCTTTTATGCATCTTATCTTGCTTTGATTGACGGTAGCATTTTAAGATGATCTCTCACTAAATTATCAAAGTATAAGTGTTCTCCCTGAGTATGCACCGTTGTGAAAGTTCTTCGTGCTGAGACACCACGTGATGATCGGGTGTGATAGGCTCTACGTTCAAATACAACGGGTGCAAAACAGTTGCACACGCGGAATACTCGGGTTAAACTTGATGAGCCTAGCATATAACAGATATGGCCTCGGAACACGGAGACCCGAAGGTCGAAAGCGTGAATCATATAGTAGATATGATCAACATGTTGATGTTCACCATTGAAACTACTCCATCTCACGTGATGATTGGACATGGTTTAGTTGATTTGGATCACGTGATCACTTAGAGGATTAGAGAGATGTCTATCTAAGTGGGAGTTCTTAAGTAATATGATTAATTGAACTTAAATTTATCATGAACTTAGTACCTGATAGTATCTTGCTTGTCTATGTTGATTGTAGATAGATGGCCCGTGTTGTTGTTCCGTTGAATTTTAATGTGTTCCTTGAGAAAGCAAAGTTGAAACATGATGGTAGCAATTACACGCATCGGGTCCATAACTTGAGGATTATCCTCATTGCTGCCGGAAGAATTACGTCTGGAAGCACCGCTGGGTGCCGGGGCTTTGCGCAGGAGCAACACCGGATGTTATGAGCGTCTGGCGAGCAAAAGCTGATGACTACTGATAGTTCAACAGCTATGCTTTACGGCTTAGAACCGGGACTTCAACAATGTTTTGAACGTCATGGAGCATATGAGATGTTCCAGGAGTTGAAGTTAATATTTCAAGCAAATGCCGGATTGAGAGATATGAAGTCTCCAATAAGTTCTCTGGTGCAAGATGGAGGAGAATAGTTCACATCGGTGAGCATATACTCAAAATGTATGGGTATAATAATCACTTGATTCAAGTGGGAGTTAATCTTCCGGATGATAGCGTCATTGACAAAATTCTTCAATCACTGCCACCAAGCTACAAGAGCTTCATGATGAACTATAACATGCAAGGGATGGAAAAGACGATTCCCGAGCTCTTCGCAATGCTAAAGGCTGCGGAGGTAGAAATCAAAAAGGAGCATCAAGTGTTGATGGTCAATAAGACCACCAGTTTAAAGAAAAAGGGCAAAGGGAAGAAGAAGGGAACTTCAAGAAGAACATCAAGCAAGTTGTCGTCAGGAGAAGAAACCCAAGTCTGGACCTAATCCACGAGATTGAGTGCTTCTCACCGCAAATAGACCGGTCCTTTGGAAGCGGAACTGCCCCAAGTATTTGGCGGATAAGAAGGATGGCAAGGTGAACAAAGGTATATGTGATATACATGTTATTGATGTGTACCTTACTAATGCTCGCAGAGCACCTGGTATTTGATACTGGTTCTATTGCTAATTTTGCAACTCAAAGCAGGGGCTACGGATTAAGTGAAGATTGGCTAAGGGCGAGGTGACGATCTTGGCGTGGGAAATGGTTCCAAAGTCGATGTGATCGCGGTCGGCACGCTACCTCTACATCTACCTTCGTGATTAGTTTTAGACCTAAATAATTGTTATTTGGTGCCGCGTTGAGCATGAACATTATATCTGGATCTTGTTTAATGCGTAGACGGTTATTCATTTAAATCAGAGAATAATTGTTGTTCTATTTATATGAGTAATATCTTTTATGGTCATGCATCCTTGAAGAGTGGTCTATTTTGTTGAATCTCGATAGTAGTGATACACATATTCGTAATATTGAAGCCAAAAGATGCAGCGTTGATAATGATAGTGCAACTTATTTGTGGCACTGCCGTTTAGGTCATATTGGTGTAAAGCGCATGAAGAAACTCCATGCTGGTGGACTTTTGGAACCACTTGATTATGAATCACTTGGTACGTGCGAACCATGCCTCATGGGCAAGATGACTAAAACGTCGTTCTCCGGTACTATGGAGAGAGCAACAGATTTGTTGGAAATCATACATACAGATGTATGTGGTCCGATGAATGTTGAGACTCGTGGCGGATATCGTTATTTTCTCACCTTCATAGATGATTTAAGCAGATATGGGTATATCTACTTAATGAAACATAAGTCTGAAACATTTGAGAAGTTCAAAGAATTTCAGAGTGAAGTTGAAAATCATCGTAACAAGAAAATAAAGTTTCTGCGATCCGATCGTGGAGGAGAATATTTCAGTTACGAGTTTGGTCTACATTTGAAACAATGCAGAATAGTTTCGCAACTCACGCCACCCGTAACACCACAACAGAATGGTGTGTCCGAGCGTCGTGTCGTACTTTACTAGATATGGTGCGATCTATGATGTCGGTTACTGATTTACCGCTATCGTTTTGGGGTTATGCTCTAGAGACAGCTGCATTCACGTTAAATAGGGCACCTTCTAAATCCGTTGAGACGACGCCTTATGAACTGTGGTTTGGCAAGAAACCTAAGTTATCGTTTCTTAAAGTTTGGGGCTGCGATGCTTATGTGAAAAAGCTTCAACCTGATAAGCTCGAACCCAAATTGGAGAAATGTGTCTTCATAGGATGCCCAAAAGAGATCTGGGTACACCTTCTATCACAGATCCGAAGGCAAGACTTTTGTTGCTAAATTTGGATCCTTTATAGAGAAGGAGTTTCTCTCGAAGAAGTGAGTGGGAGGAAGTAGAACTTGATAAGGTAATGGCATCTACTCCCTTATTGGAAAGTAGCTCATCACGTAAACCGGTTCTGTGACGCCTACACCAATTAGTGAGGAAGTTAATGATGATGATCATGGAACTTCAGATCAAGTTATTCTTGAACCTCGTGGGTCAAGCAGTAAAAATCCGCACTGAATGGTACGGTAATCCTGTTCTGGAGGTTATGTTACTAGACCACGATGAACCTACGAACTATGAAGAAGCGATGGTGAGCCCAGATTCCGCAAAATGGCTTGAGGCCATGAAATCTGAGATGGGATCCATGTATGAGAGCAAAGTGTGGACTTTGGTTGACTTGCCGATGATCGGCAAGCCATTGAGAATAAATGGATCTTCAAGAAGAAGACTGCGTCGACCGTAATGTTATCTTTATAAAGCTCGACCTGTTGCGAAAGGTTTTCGACAAGTTCAAGGGATTGACTACGATGAGACTTTCTCACCCGTAGCGATGCTTAAGTCTGTCTGAATCATGTTAGCAATTGCCGCATTTTATGATTATGAAATTTGGCAAATGGATGTCAAAACTGCGTTCCTGAATGGATTTCTCGAAGAAGAGTTGTATATGATGCAACCAGAAGGTTTTGTCGATCCAAAGGGAGCTAACAAAGTGTGCAAGCTCCAATGATCCATTTATGGACTGGTGCAAGCCTCTCGGAGTTGGAATAAACGTTTGATAGTATGATCAAAGCATTTGGTTTTATCTGAGACTTTTGGAGAAGCCTGTATTTACAAGAAAGTGAGTGGGAGCTCAGAGCATTTCTGATATTATATGTGGATGACATATTGTTGATTGGAAATGATATAGAATTTCTGGATAGCATAAAGGGATACTTGAATAAGAATTTTTTAATGAAAGACCTCGGTGAAGCTGCTTATATATTAGGCATCAAGATCTATAGAGATAGATCAAGACGCTTAATTGGACTTTCACAAAGCACATACCTTGACAAAGTTTTGAAGAAGTTCAAAATGGATCAAGCAAAGAAAGGGTCCTTGCATGTGTTACAAGGTGCGAAATTGAGTAAGACTCAATGCCCGACCACCGCAGAAGATAGAGAGAAAATGAAAGATGTTCCCTATGCTTCAGCCATAGGCTCTATCATGTATGCAATGCATGTACCGGACACGATGTGTGCCTTGCTATAAGTCTAGCGAGGAGGTACCAAAGTAATCCAGAGTGGATCCTTTGGACAAACGGTCAAGAACATCCTGAAATACCTGAAAAGGACGAAGGATATGTTTCTCATTTATGGAGGTGACAAAGAGCTCATTGTAAATGGTTACGTTGATGCAAGCTTTGACACTAATCTGGATGATTCTAAATCGCAAACTGGATATGCGTTTACATTGAACGGTGGAGCTGTCAGTTGGTGCAGTTCTAAACAAAGCATCGTGGCGGGATCTACGTGTGAAGTGGAATACATAGCTGCTTCGGAAGCAGCAAATGAAGGAGTCTGGATGAAGGAGTTCATATCCGATCTAGGTGTCATACCTAGTGCATCGGGTCCAATGAAAATCTTTTGTGACAACACTGGAGCAATTGCCTTGGCAAAGGAATCTAGATTTCACAAGAGAACCAAGCACAACAAGAGACGCTTCAATTCCATCCGGGATCTAGTCCAGGTGGGAGACATGGAAATTTGCAAGATACATACAGATATGAGTGTTGCAGACCCGTTGACTAAGCCTCTTCCACGAGCAAAACATGATCAGCACCAAGACTCCATGGGTGTTAGAATCATTACTGTGTAATCTAAATTATTGACTAGTGCAAGTGGGAGACTGAAGGAAATGTGCCCTAGAGGCAATAATAAAGTTGTTATTTATTTCCTTATATCATGATAAATGTTTATTATTCATGCTAGAATTGTATTAACCGGAAACATAATACTTGTGTGAATACATAGACAAACAGAGTGTCACTAGTATGCCTCTACTTGACTAGCTCGTTGATCAAAAGATGGTTATGTTTCCTAGCCATAGACATGGGTTGTCATTTGATTAACGGGATCACATCATTAGGAGAATGATATGATTGACTTGACCCATTCCGTTAGCTTAGCACTCGATCATTTAGTATGTTGCTATTTGCTTTCTTCATGACTTATACATGTTCCTATGACTATGAGATTATGCAACTCCCGTTTACCGAAGGAACACTTTGTGTGCTACCAAACGTCACAACGTAATGTTGGAAATATGCCCTAGAGGCAATAATAAAATGGTTACTATTGTATTTCCTTGTTCATGATAATTGTCTATTATTCATGCTATAATTGTATTCACCAGAAACCGCAATACATGTGTGAATACATAGACCACAACATGTCCCTAGTGAGCCTCTAGTTGACTAGCTCGTTGATCAACAGATGGTCATGGTTTCTGACCATGGACATTGGATGTCATTGATAACGGGATCACATCATTAGGAGAATGATGTGATGGACAAGACCCAATCCTAAGCCTAGCACAAGATCGTAGTTAGTATGCTAAAGCTTTTCTAAATGTCAAGTATCTTTTCCTTAGACCATGAGATTGTGCAACTCCGGACACCGTAGGAATGCTTTGGGTGCACCAAACGTCCTGGCAACGTAACTGGGTGGCTATAAAGGTACACTCACGGGTATCTCCGAAAGTGTCTGTTGGGTTGGCACGAATCGAGACTGGATTTGTCACTCCGCAGACTTGGCCGGATAGGTATCTCTGGGCCCACTCGGTAGGACATCATCATAATGTGCACAATGTGATCAAGGAGTTGATCGCGGGATGATGTGTTATGGAACGAGTAAAGAGACTTGCCGGTAACGAGATTGAACAAGGTATCGGGATACCGACGATCTAATCTCGGGCAAGTACTAAACAGGTAGACAAAGGGAATTGTATACGGGATTGATTGAATCCTTGACATCGTAGTTCATCCGATGAGATCATCATGGAACATGTGGGAGCCAACATGGGTATCCAGATCCCACTATTGGTTATTGACCAGAGAGATGTCTCGGTCATGTCTGCATGATTCTCGAGCCCGTAGGGTCTACACACTTAAGGTTCGATGACGCTAGGGTTATAGGGAAGGTATGTACGCTGATTCTTGAATGTTGTTCGAGTCCGGATGACATCCCTGGACGTCATGAGGAGTCCTGAATGGTCTGGAGGTGAAGATTGATATATTGGATGAAGGGTTTTGGAGTCCGGAAGTGTTCCGGAGGTACCGGGTGATGACTGATGACCGAAGGTGTTTTGGGAGCCCGGCAAGTGTTGGGGGTCTTCATGGGCCAAGGGAAGGGGGCAAACCAGCCCACTAAGGGGCTGTGCGCCCCCCTCACCTATTCCCATGTGACCAGGGGGTTTGGGGCGCCCCATCTAGGGTTCCCACCTCCTGGCTTGGGGGCCAAGTCACCCAAGGGGGAGATCCCATCTGCCCTGGCCGCCGCCCCCCTAGGGGAAACCCTAGGGCGCCTCCACTTCCCCTTGCGCCTATATATAGTGGAGGTTTTGGGGCTGCCCAACACAAGAGTCTCTCTCTCCAAAGGCGCAGCCCTACCTCTCTCCCTCCTCATCTCTCGTGGTGCTTGGCGAAGCCCTCTTTGGAGTATCAAGGCCTCCTCCACCACCACGCCTTGTCGTGCTGCTGGACGGAGTCTTCCCAACCTATCCCTCTCCCTTGCTCGATCAAGGCACGGAGGCGTCATCGGTCTGCCCAGAGTGTGTTGAGCTGCTGGAGGCAAGTAGTTCGGCGCTTAGATCGAGAATCAACCGCGATCTGAATCGCTACGAGTACGACTCCTTCATCCGCGTTCTTGTAACGCTTCCGCATCGCGATCTTCAAGGGTATGAAGATGCACTCCCCTCTCTCTTGTTGCTAGTATCTCCATAGATTGATCTTGGTGATGCGTAGAAAATTTTGAATTTCTGCTACGTTAACCAACAATGGCATCATGAGCTAGGTCTATTGCGTAGATTCTATGCACGAGTAGAACACAAGTTGTTGTGGGCGTTGTTTTTGTTCAATATGCTTACCATTACTAGTCCTATCTTGTTTCGACGGTATTGTGGGATGAAGCGGCCCGGACCAACCTTACACGTACACTTACGTGAGATGGGTTCCACCGGACATGCACTAGTTGCATAAGGTGGCTAGCGGGTGCCGCCTCTCCCACTTTAGTCGGATCGGATTCGATGAAAAGGGTCCTTATGAAGGGTAAATAGCAATTGGCATATCACGTTGTGGCTTTTGCGTAGGTAAGAAACGTTCTTGCTAGAAACCCATAACAGCCACGTAAAAAATGCAAACAACAATTAGAGGACGTCTAACTTGTTTTTGCGGGGTATGCTATGTGATGTGATATGGCAAAAGAATGTGATGAATGATATGTGATGTATGAGATTGATCAGGTTCTTGTAATAGGAATCATGACTTGCATGTCGATGAGTATGACAACCGGCAGGAGCCTTCGGAGTTGTCTTTATTTATTGTATGACCTACGTGTCACTGAATAACACCATGTAATTACTTTACTTCATTGCTAAACCGTTAGCCATAGTAGTAGCAGTAATAGTTGGCGAGACAACTTCATGGAGACACGATGATGGAGATCATGATGATGGAGATCATGGTGTCATGCCGGTGGCGATGATGATCATGGAGCCCCAGATGGAGATCGAAGGAGCAAAATGATATTGGCCATATCATGTCACTTTTTGATTGCATGTGATGTTTATCATGTTTATGCATCTTATTTGCTTACAACGACAGTAGTAAATAAGATGATCCCTCATAATAATTTCAAGAAAGTGTTCCCCCTAAGTGTGCACCGTTGCGAAAGATCGTTGCTTCGAAGCACCACGTGATGATCGGGTGTGATAGATTCTAACGTTCACATACAACGGGTGTAAGCCAGGTTTACACACGCCAAACACTTAGGTTGACTTGACGAGCCTAGCATGTAGAGACATGGCCTCGGAACACAAGAGATCGAAAGGTCGAACATGAGTCGTATAGTAGATATGATCAACATGAAGATGTTCATCGATGATGACTAGTCCGTCTCACGTGATGATCGGACACGGCATAGTTGACTCGGATCATGTATCACTTAGATGACTAGAGGGTTGTCTATCTGAGTGGGAGTTCATTAGATGAACTTAATTATCATGAACATAGTCAAAAGGTCTTTGCAAATTATGTCGTAGCTCGCGTTTTAGTTCTACTATTTTAGATATGTTCCTAGAGAAAATTTAGTTGAAAGTTGACAAGATGCAATTATGTGGACTGGGTCCGTATAATCGAGGATTGTCCTCATTGCTGCCTGAAGGCTTATGTCCTCAATGCACCGCTCGGTGCTGAACCTCGAGCGTCGTTTGTGGATGTTGCGAACACCTGACATACACGTTTTGATGACTACGTGATAGTTTAGTGGGTAATGTTAAATGGTTTAGACTTGAGGCACCGAAGACATTTTTGAAATGTCGCGGAACATATGAGATGTTCCAAGAGCTGAAATTGGGATTTTCTAGGTACAACAATCACTTGAATCGAGTGGGAGTTAATCTTCCAGATGAGATAGTGATGTTTCTCCAAAGATATTGCCACCAAGCTACTAGAGCTTCGTGATGAACTATAACATATCAGGGATAGATATGATGATCCTTGAAATATTCACGATGTTTGACACCGTGAAAGTAGAAATGAAGAAGGAGCGTCAATTGTTGATGGTTAGTGAAACCACTAGTTTCAAGAAGGGCAAGGGCAAGAAGGATACTTCATGAAACGGCAAATCTTGCCGCCCAAAGTGAATAATCCTGTGGTTGAACCCAAACCCGAGACTAAGTGCTTCTGTAATGAGCGAACGGTCACTGAAGCAGAACTACCCTAGATATTTGTTAGATGAGAAGGCTGGCAAGGTTGACAGAAGTATATTGGATATACATTATATTAATGTGTACTCTACTAGTACTCCTAGTAGCACCATGGTAATAGATACCGGTTCGGTTGGTAAGTGTTAGTAACTTTCGAAATAAAAGGCTACGGAATAAGCGGAGACTAGCTAAAGGCGAGGTGACGATATGTGTTGGCAGTATTTCCAAGGTTGATGTGATCAAACGCCATACGCTCCCTCTACCATCGGGATCGGTGTTAAACCTAAATAATTGTTATTTGGTGTTTGCGTTGAGCATAGACATGATTGGATTATGTCTATCGCAATACGGTTATTCATTTAAGGAGAATAATGGTTACTCTGTTTATTTGAATAACACCTTCAATGGTCTTGCACCTAAAATGAATGGTTTATTGAATCTCGATCGTAGTGATACACATGTCTATGCCAAAAGATATAAGATAGTAATGATAGTACCACCTACTTGTGGCAGCGCCATGTAAGTCATATTGGTATAAAACACATGAAGAAGCTCCATGTTGATGGATCTTTGGACTCACTCGTTTTTGAAAAGTTTGAGACATGCGAACCATGTCTATTGGTATGCTCTTGCATGAAGAAACTCCATGCAGATGGATCGTTTGGACTCACTTGATTTTGAATCACTTGAGACATGCAAATCATACCACATGGGCAAGATGGTAGAAAGCGCCTGCGTTTTTGAAGATAGAACAAGAAAGCAACTTGTTGGAAGTAACACATTTTGATGTGTGCAGTCCAATGAGTACTGAGGCATGTAGTGGATATCGTTATGTTCTTACTTCACAGATGATTTGAGTAGATGTTGAGTCTATTTACTTGATGAAACACAAGTCTGAATTATTGAAAGGTTCAAGTAATTTTAGAGTGAAGCAGAAGATCATCGTGACAAAAGTATAAAATGTCTATGATATGATCATAGAGATGAATATCTGAGTTGCGAGTTTGGTACACAATTAAGACCTTGTGGAAATTGTTTCACAACTAATACCGCCTCGAACACCATAGTGTGATGGTGTGTCCGAACATCATAGTTGTACCCTATTGGATATGGTGCATACCATGATGTCTCTTATCGAATTACCACTATCGTTCATGGGTTAGGCATTAGAGACAACCGCATTCACTTTAAATAGGGCACCACGTAATTCCAATGAGATGACACCGTGTGAACTATGGTTTAGAGAAACCTAAGCTGTCGTTTCTTGAAAGTTTGGGGCTGCAACGCTTATGTGAAAAAGTTTCATCCTGATAAGCTCGAACCCAAAGCGGATAAGTACATCTTCATAGGACACCGAAAAGCAGGTTGGGTATACTTCTGTCTCGGATCCGGAAGCAAAAGGGATTGTTTTCTAGAATCGGGTCCTTTCTCGAGGAAAAGTTTCTCTCGAAAGAATTGAGTGGGAGGATGGTGGAGACTTGATGAGGTTATTGAACCATCACTTCAACTAGTGTGTAGCGAGAGCACGGGAAGTTGTTCTGTGGCACCTCGCCAATTGAAGTGGAAGTTGATGATAGTGATCATGAAACT
This sequence comes from Aegilops bicornis, assembly GCA_021605145.1. Taxonomy (NCBI): domain Eukaryota; kingdom Viridiplantae; phylum Streptophyta; class Magnoliopsida; order Poales; family Poaceae; genus Aegilops; species Aegilops bicornis. Next base: position 627,417,886 of record CM038670.1, read on the forward strand.
TCGGATCAAGTCACTACCAAAACTTCGTGGTCGACAAAATAATCGTACTACTCCATAGTGGTGCATCGTAATCACATCTTGGAGGTCATGTTGCTAGACAACAATGAACCTCGAGCTATGGAGAAGCGATGGTGGGCCCGGATTACGACGGAATGGCTCGAGGCCATAAAATCCGAGAGAGGATCCATGTATGAAAACAAAGTATAGACTTTGGAAGAACTACTTGATGGTCGTAAGGCTGTTGGGTACAGATGGATTTTAAAAGGAAGACAGACAATGATGGTATGTATCGCCATTAAGAAAGCTCGACTTGTCGTTAAGATGTTTTCCGACAAGTTCAAGGAGTTGACTACGATGGGACTTTCTCACTCGTAGCGATGCTAAGAGTCTGTTGGAATTATATTAGCAATTACTGCATTATTTATGAAATCTTGCGAGATAGGATGTCAAAACATTGTTTCCTCGGCGTTATTCTTGAGGAAAGGTTGTATGTGATACAACCAGAAGGTTTTGTCAATCCTGAAAGATGCTAACAAGTGTGCGAAGCTCTAGCAATCCTTCTAAGGACTGGAGTAAGCATCTCGGAGTTGGAATATATGCTTTGATGAGATGATCAAAGATTTTGGGTTTATACAAAGTTTATGAGAAACTTGTATTTCCAAAGAAGTGAGTGGGAGCACTATAGAATTTCTGAAGAGTATATGTTGTTGACATATTGTTGATCAGAAATGATGTAGAATTTTTGGAAAGCATATAGGGTTATTTGAAAAGTGTTTTTCAATGGAAAACCTGGATTAAGCTACTTGAACATTGAGCATCAAGATCTATAAGGATAGATCAAAATGCTTAATAGTACTTTCAAATGAATGCATACCGTGACAAGATTTTGAAGGAGTTCAAAATAGATCAGGAAAGAAGGAGTTCTTGGCTGTGTTATACGGTCTGAGTATTGAGTAAGACTCAAGACATGACCACGGCAGAAGAGAGAGAGAAAGGACGAAGGTGCGTCCCTATGCTTCAGACGTAGGCTCTATAGTATGCTATGCTGTGTACCGCACTGAAAGTGTGCCTTGCCATGAGTCAGTCAAGGGGTACAAGGGTGATCCAGGAATGGATCACAGGACAGCGGTCAAACTTATCCATAGTAACTAGTAGACTAAGGAATTTTCTCGATTATGGAGGTGGTAAAAGAGTTCGTCGTAAAGGGTTACGCCGATGCAAACTTTGACACTAATCTGGATTATTCTGAGTAGTAAACTGGATTCGTATAGTCGAACAGTTATTTGGAATAGCTCCAAATAGAGCGTGGTAGCTGCATCTAGGAGATGACATAGTGATTTGCAAAGCACACATGGATCTGAAAGGTTCAGATCCGTTGACTAATAACCTCTCTCACAACAGAGATATGATCAAACCCCACGGGTGTCGATTCATTACAATCACATAGTGATGTGAACTAGATTATTGACTCTAGTGCAAGTGGGAGACTGTTGGAAATATGCCCTAGAGGCAATAATAAAATGGTTATTATTGTATTTCCTGGTTAATGATAATTGTCTATTGTTCATGCTATAATTGTATTAACTGGAAACCGTAATACATGTGTGAATACATAGACCACAACATGTCCCTAGTAAGCCTCTAGTTGACTAGCTCGTTGATCAATATATGGTTATGGTTTGCTGACCATGGACATTGGATGTCATTGATAACGGGATCACATCATTAGGAGAATGATGTGATGGGCAAGACCCAATCCTAAGCATAGCACAAGATCGTGTACTTCGTCTGCTAGAGCTTTTCTAATGTCAAGTATCATTTCCTTAGACCATGAGATTGTGTAACTCCCGGGTACCGTAGAAATGCTTTGGGTGTACCAAACGTCACAATGTAACTGGGTGGCTATAAAGGTGCACTACAGGTATCTCCGAAAGTGTCTGTTGGGTTGGCACGAATCGAGACTGGGATTTGTCACTCCGTATGACGGAGAGGTATCTCTGGGCCCACTCGGTAATGCATCGTCATAATGAGCACAATGTGACTAAGTAGTTGGTCACGGGATCATGCACTGCGTGACGAGTAAAGTGACTTGCCGGTAACGAGATTGAACGAGGTATTGGGATACCGACGATCGAATCTCGGGCAAGTAACGTACCGATTGACAAAGGGAATTCTATACGGGATTGATTGAATCCCCGACATCGTGGTTCATCTAATGAGATCATCGTGGAACATGTGGGAGAAAACATGGGTATCCATATCCCGCTGTTGGTTATTGGCCGGAGAACGTCTTGGTCATGTCTGCATGGTTCCCGAACCCGTAGGGTCTACACACTTAAGGTTCGGTGACGCTAGAGTTGTTATGGGAAATAGTATTTGGTTACCGAAGGTTGTTCAGATTCCGGGATGAGATCCCGGATGTGACGAGGAACTCCGGAATGGTCCGGAGGTGAAGATCAATATATTGGACGAAGGGTATTGGAGTCTGAAATTATTTCGGGGGTACCGGGTGACAACGAGCGTGTCCGAAAGGGGTTTCGGAGGCCCCGGCAAGCGTTGGGGGGGCTTATGGGCCAAGGGGAGGGGGCACATCAGCCCACCAAGGGGCTGAGCGCCCCTCCCACCCCATCTCACGTTACTTGGAGAGGTGGGGGCGCCTCCCCTAGGGCAGCCACCCCTCCCGGCTTGGGGGGCAAGTTTCCTAGGGGTGGGGGCGCCCAAACCCATCTAGGGTTTCCCCTGTGGCCGCCACCCCTCCCCTAGGGAACCCTAGGGCGCCTCCTCCACTCCCTTTCCCCCTATATAGTGAGGGAGAGGGAGGGCAGCTGCACCCTTCCTCTGGCGCAACCCTCTCCTTCTCCAACTCCACCTCCTCCTCAGTAGTGCTTGGCGAAGCCCTGCCGGAGAACTGCAAGCTCCACCACCACGTCGTCGTGCTGTCGGAGCTCTCCGTCAACTTCTCCTCTCCCCTTGCTGGATCAAGAAGGAGGAGACGTCCCCGGGCTGTACGTGTGTTGAACACGGAGGCGCCGTCCGTTCGGCGTTAGATCGGATCTTCCGCGATTTGAATCATCGCGAGTACAACTCCCTCATCCGCGTTCTAGTGACGCTTCCACTTAGTGATCTTCAAAGGTATGAAGATGCTCATCCTCTCCCTCTCTTGTTGCTAGAATCTCCTAGATTGATCTTGCTGATGCATAGAAAATTTTGAATTACTGCTACGTTCCACAACAGTGGCATCATGAGCTAGGTCTATGCGTAGTTTCTATGCACGAGTAGAACACAAGTTGTTGTGGGCATTGATTTTGTCAATTTACTTGCCGTTACTAGTCTTATCTTGATTCGGCGACATCATGGGATGAAGCGGCCCGGACCGACCTTACACGTGCGCTTCGTGAGACAGGTTCCACCGGTGACATCGCTAGTTGCATAAGGTGGCTAGCGGGTGTCTTTATCTCCCACTTTAGTCGGATCGGATTCGATGAAAAGGGTCCGTATGACGGGTAAATAGCAATTGGCATATCACCGTTGTGGTTTTGCGTAGGTAAGAAATGTTCTTGCTAGAAACCTATAACAGCCACATAAAAACTTGCAACAACAATTAGAGGACGTCTAACTTGTTCTTGCAGCATATGCCGTGTGATGTGATATGGCCAAAAGGATGTGATGAATGATATATATGTGATGTATGAGATTGATCATGTTCTTGTAATAGGAATCACGACTTGCATGTCGATGAGTATGACAACCGGCAGGAGCCATAGGAGTTGTCTTAATTTATTGTATGACTTGCGTGTCATTGAATAACGCCATGTAATTACTTTACTTTATTGCTATACCGTTAGCCATAGTAGTAGAAGTAATAGTTGGCGAGACAACTTCATGAAGACACGATGATGGAGATCATGATGGTGGAGATCATTGTGTCATGCGGTGATGATGATGATCATGGCGCCCCGAAGATGGAGATCAAAAGGAGCAAAATGATATTGGCCATATCATGTCACTATTTGATTGCATGTGATGTTTATCATGTTTTTACATCTTATTTGCTTAGAACGACGGTAGCATAAATAAGATGATCCCTCATAAAATTTCAAGAAAGTGTTCCCCTAACTGTGCACCGTTGCGAAAGTTTGTTGTTTCGAAGCACCATGTGATGATCGGGTGTGATAGATTCTAATGTTCGCATACAACGGGTGTAAGCCAGATTTACACATGCAAAACACTTAGGTTGACTTGACGAGCCTAGCATGTACATACATGGCCTCGGAACACAAGAGACCGAAAGGTCGAACATGAGTCGTATAGTAGATACGATCAACATGAAGATGTTCACCGATGATGACTAGTCCATCTCACGTGATGATCGGACCACGGCCTAGTTGACTCGGATCATGTATCACTTAGATGACTAGAGGGATGTCTATCTAAGTGGGAGTTCATTAAATAATCAGATGAACTTAATTATCATGAACATAGTCAAAAGGTCTTTGCAAATTATGTCGTAGCTTACGCTTTAGTTCTATTGTTTAAGATATGTTCCTAGAGAAAATTTAGTTGAAAGTTGATAGTAGCAATTATGCGGACTGGGTCCGTAAACTGAGGATTGTCCTCATTGCTGCGCAGAAGGATTATGTCCTTAATGCACCGCTCGGTGTGCTGAACCTCGAGCATTGTCCCGTGGATGTTGCGAACATCTGACATACATGTTTTGATGACTATGTGATAGTTCAGTGCGTAATGTTAAGCGATTTAGAATTGAGGCACCGAAGACATTTTGAAACATCGCGGAATATAGGAGATGTTCCAAGAGCTGAAATTGGGATTTCAGGCTTGTGCCCACGTTAAGAGGTGTGAGACCTCCGACAAGTTTTTTAAGCCTGCAAACTAAGGGAGAAAAGCTCAATCGTTGAGCATGTGCTCATATTGTCTGAGTACTACAACCGCTTGAATCGAGTGGGAGTTGTCTTCCAGATGAGATAGTGATGGTTCTCCAAAGTCACTGCCACCAAGCTACTAGAGCTTCATGATGAACTATAACATATCAGGGATAGATATGATGATCCTTGAGCTATTCGCGATGTTTGACACCACGAAAGTAGAAATCAAGTAGGAGCATCAATTGTTGATGGTTAGTAAAACCACTAGTTTCAAGAAGGGCAAGGGCAAGAAGGGACACTTCATGAAACGACAAATCAGTTGCTGCTCTAGTGAAGAAACCCAAGGTTGAACCCAAACCCGAGACTAAGTGATTCTGAAATGAGGGGAACGGTCACTGAAGCAGAACTACCTTAGATACTTCGTAGATGAGAAGACTGGCAAGGTCGACAGAAGTATATTGGATATACATTATATTAATGTGTACTTTACTAGTACTCCTAGTAGCACCAGGGTATTAGATACCGGTTCGGGTGCTAAGTGTTAGTAACACGAAATAAAAGTTGCGGAATAAACGGAGACTAGCTAAAGGTGAGATGACGATATGTGTTGGAAGTGTTTCCAAGGTTGATGTGATTAAGCATCGCATGCACCCTTACCATCGAGATTGGTGTTAAACCTAAATAATTGTTATTTGGTGTTTGCATTGAGCATAGACATGATTGGATTATGTTTATCGCAATACGGTTATTCATTTAAGGAGAATAATGGTTACTCTGTTTATTTGAATAATACCTTCAATGGTCTTGCACCTAAAATGAATGGTTTATTGAATCATGATCGTAGTGATACACATGTTCATGCCAAAAGATATAAGATAGTAATGATAGTACCACATACTTGTGGCACTGCCATTTGAGTCATATTGGTATCAAACACATGAAGAAGCTCCATGTTGATGGATCTTTGGACTCACTCATTTTTGAAAAGATTGAGACATGCGAACCATGTCTATTGGTATATATGCATGAAGAAACTCCATGCAGATGGATCGTTTGGACTCACTTGATTTTGAATCACTTGAGACATGCAAATCATACCACATGGGCAAGATGACTGAAAGGCCTCGTTTTCGGTGAGATTGAACAAAAGAGCAACTTGTTGGAAGTAATACATTTGATGTGTGCAATCCAATGAGTCTTTGAGGCACGCAAATGAATATCGTTATGCTCTTACTTCACAGATGATTTGAGTAGATTCTAAGTATATTTACTTGATGAAACACATGTCTGAAATATTGAAAGGTTCAAGTAATTTCAGAGTGAAGTTGAAGATCATCGTGACAAGAGGATAAAATGTCTATGATATGATCATAGAGATAAATATCTGAGTTACGAGTTTGGTACACAATTAAGACATTGTGGAAATTGTTTCACGACTAATACCGCCTGGAACACCATAGTGTGATGGTGTGTCCGAACATCATAGCTGCACCCTATTGGATATGGTGCATACCATGATGTCTCTTATCGAATTACCACTATCGTTTATGGGTTAGGCATTAGAGACAACCGCATTCACTTTAAATAGGGCACCACGTAATTCTGTTGGGATGACACCGTATGAACTATGGTTTAGAGAAACCTAAGTTGTCGTTTCTTAAAAGTTTGGGGCTGCGACGCTTATCTGAAAAGTTTTTGCCTGATAAGCTCAAACCCAAAGCGGATAAATGCATCTTCATAGGACACCCAAAACAGTTGGGTATACCTCCTATTTTAGATCCGGAAGCAAAAGTGATTGTTTCTAGAAACGGGTCCTTTCTCGAGGAAAAGTTTCTCTCGAAAGAATTGAGTGGGAGGATGGTGGAGACTTGATGAGGTTATTGAACCGTCACTTCAACTAGTGTGCAGCAGGGCACAGGAAGTTGTTCCTGTGGCGCCTACACCAATTGAAGTGGAAGCTGATGATAGTGATCATGAAGTTTCAAATCAAGTCACTACCAAACCTCGTAGGTCGACAAGGATGCGTACTACTTCATAGTGGTACGATAATCCTGTCTTGGAAGTCATGTTGCTAGACAACAATGAACCTACGAGATATGGAGAAGCGATGGTGGGCCCAGATTCCGATGAATGGCTCGAGGCCATAAAATTCGAGAGGATCCATGTATCAAAACAAAGTATAGACTTTGGAAGAACTACTTGATGGTCGTAAGGCTGTTGGGTATAGATGGATTTTAAAAGGGAAGACGGACAATGATGGTAAGTATCACCATTAAGAAAGCTTGACTTGTCGTTAAGATGTTTTCCGACAAGTTCAAGGAGTTGACTACGATGAGACTTTCTCACTCATAGCGATGCTAAGAGTCTGTTGAAATTATATTAGCAGTTATTGCATTATTTATGAAATCTTGCAGATAGGATGTCAAAACATTGTTTCCTCGACGAATTTCTTGAGGAAAGGTTGTATGTGATACAACCAGAAGGTTTTGTCAATCCTGAAAGATGCTAACAAGTATGCAAAGCTCCAGCAATCCTTCTAAGGACTGGAGTAAGCATCTCGGAGTTGGAATATACGCTTTGATGAGATGATCAAAGATTTTGGGTTTATACAAAGTTTATGAGAAACTTGTATTTCCAAAGAAGTGAGTGGGAGCACTATAGAATTTCTGATGAGTATATGTTGTTAACACATTGTTGATCAGAAATGATGTAGAATTTCTGGAAAGCATATAGGGTAATTTGAAAAGTATTTTTCAATCAAAAACCTGGATTAAGCTACTTAAACATTGAGCATCAAGATCTATAAGGATAGATCAAAAACGCTTAATAGTACTTTCAAATGAACACATACCGTGACAAGATTTTGAAGGAGTTCAAAATAGATCGGCAAAGAAGGAGTTCTTAGTTGTGTTATAAGGTGTGAGTATTGAGTAAGACTCAAGACCTAACCACGGCAGAAGAGAGAGAAAGGACGAAGGTCGCCCCCTATGCTTTAGACGTAGGCTCTACAGTATGCTATGACGTGTACCGCACCTGAAGTATGCCTTGCCATGACTCGGTCAAGGGGTATAAGAGTGATCCAGGAATGGATCACAGGACAGCGGTCAAATTTATCCTTAGTACCTAGTGGACTGAGAAATTTTCTCGATTATGGAGGTGGTAAAAGAGTTTGTCGTAAAGGGTTACGTCGATGCAAACTTTGACACTAATCTGGATGACTCTGAGTAGTAAACCGGATTCATATAGTAGAGCAGTTATTTGGAATAGCTTCAAATAGCGCGTGGTAGCTGCATTTGCAAGATGACATAGAGATTTGTAAAGCATACACGGATCTGAAAGGTTCAGACTCATTGAGTAATAACCTCTCTCACAAGCAAGATATGATCAAACACCATGGATGTTGGATTCATTACAATCACATAGTGATTGAACTAGATTATTGACTCTAGTGCAAGTGGGAGACTGTTGGAAATATGCCCTAGAGGCAATAATAAAATGGTTATTATTGTATTTCCTTGTTCATGATAATTGTCTATTGGTCATGCTATAATTGTATTTCTTGGAAACCGTAATACATGTGTGAATACATAGACCACAACATGTCCCTAGTAAGCCTCTAGTTGACTAGCTCGTTGATCAATAGATGGTTATGGTTTCCTGACCATGGACACTGGATTTCATTGATAAGGGATCACATCATTAGGAGAATGATGTGATGGACAAGACCCAATCCTAAGCATAGCACAAGATCGTGTATTTCGTCTGCTAGAGATTTTCTAATGTCAAGTATCCTTTCCTTAGACCATGAGATTGTGTAACTCCCGGATACCGTAGGAATGCTTTGGATGTACCAAACATCACAACGTAACTCGGTGGCTATAAAGGTGCACTACGGGTATCTCTGAAAGTGTCTGTTGGGTTGGCACGAATCGAGACTGGGATTTGTCACTCCATATGACGGAGAGGTATCTCTGGGCCCACTCGATAATGCATCATCATAATGAGCTCAATGTGACTAAGTAGTTGGTCACGGGATCATGCATTGCTTGACGAGTAAAGTGACTTGCCGGTAACGAGATTGAACGAGGTATTGGGATACCGACGATCGAATCTCGGGCAAGTAACGTACCGATTGACAAAGGGAATTGTATGCGGGATTGATTGAATCCCTGACATCGTGGATCATCCGATGAGATCATCGTGGAACATGTGGGAGCCAACATGGGTATCCAGATCCCGCTATTGGTTATTGGCCGAAGAACGTCTTGGGCATGTCTGCATGGTTCCCGAACCCGTAGGGTCTACACACTTAAGGTTCGGTGACACTAGAGTTGTTATGGGAAATAGTATGTGGTTACTGAAGGTTGTTTGGAGTCCCGGATGAGATCCTGGACGTGACGAGGAACTCCGGAATGGTCCGGAGGTGAAGATCGATATATTGGACGAAGGTTATTGGAGTCCGGAATTGTTCCGGGGCTACCGGGTCACGACCAGCGTGTCCGAAAGGGGTTTCGGAGGCCCCGGCAAGCGTTGGGGGGCCTTATGGGCCAAGGGGAGGGGGAAGTCAGCCCACTAAGGGGCTGAGCGCCCCTCCCATCCCATCTCACGTAACTTGGAGAGGTGGGGGCGCCTCCCCTAGGGCAGCCATCCCTCCCGGCTTGGGGGGCAAGTTTCCTAGGGGTGGGGGCGCCCAAACCCATCTAGGGTTTCCCCTGTGGCCGCCACCCCTCCCCTAGGGAACCCTAGGGCGCCTCCTCCACCCCCTTCCCCCTATATATAGTGAGGGAGAGAGAGGGCAGCCGCACTCTTCCCCTGGCGCAACCCTCTCCTTCTCCAACTCCACCTCCTCCTCAGTAGTGCTTGGCGAAGCCCTGCCGGAGAACTGCAAGCTCCACCACCACGTCATCGTGCTGCCGGAGCTCTCCCTCAACTTCTCCTCTCCCCTTGCTGGATCAAGAAGGAGGGGACGTCCCCGGGTTGTACGTGTGTTGAATGCGGAGGCGCCATCCGTTTGGCGTTAGATCGGATCTTCCGCGATTTGAATCACCGCGAGTACGACTCCCTCATCCGCGTTCTAGTGACGCTTCCGCTTAGTGATCTTCAAAGGTATAAAGATGCTCATCCTCTCCCTCTCTTGTTGCTAGAATCTCCTAGATTGATCTTGGTGATGCGTAGAAAATTTTGAATTACTGCTACGTTCCCCAATAGTTAGAATTGAGGATGAAAGGCACCTTGCATTAACTTGGATATAAGAAATGGCCCCTTGCTTCACCATACCCAGAGAGATGAGTCCTCGGAAACCAAAAAATACAGTTGGTCGAAATTAGATAATCGCATGGAATAAGCAACTACCTTAATTGGAAAGAAATTGTCTGACTACAAAAGAAACTCATTTTTGATTCATTAAAGCACACTTTAAAACCAATGGATTCAGGATCATAAATCAGTCTACTTGGAATAAAATGGGTAGTAAAGGTACCGCATAAATAGCATGCAGTCTTGCTTATATTGCAGTGTAATAATATATCTGTGTAAGGGTATGAATTTTCAATAAAATCTTCGCAACAAACATCAGTATTAGGAAAGAAACAAGGCTAATACATCCTATGTTATAGAACTGTAATATCAACTTGTGTGCATCAACGATGTTTGCACCATAATAAAAGCGAGATCAATGCACCAATTCTTCATACTTGAACAAGTTTTAGTTTCTAAACAAAACAGTGAAACATGCTACTGCCTAGCGACTTCTTCCCACTAGTTGTATGTAAGGCCATAGAAATGATTCACCATAAGCATGAAGACACTCCCAGTTTGCAAGCACCACAATAATAAAATATAATCAACATCGTGACTAACTCTGTCTGGTAAAGTGCACTAATAAGTTGTTGCATCGATAGAGAAAAGGGTATAAAGATGAATCTTCTAGGGGTGGTCACAACCAATTTCGCTTCTCCACATGACATCAAACTAACCGAGCTTACAATGACACCCCTACTAGATTTAACGGGATAAGACATGCAACAACACATGCTCTCTTGCACCTCGCATTAAAAATGGTAAAAAATGAAATGGACAAATGCACATGATATAGTGTTGGACGAACCAAACCTGCTATTTAAGACACAAAAAAATCAAGGTGGATAAGTCTGGTCCTTCTCACTGTAAAATTCAAAAGCAGCAACATCCATTCCAGTGACCAACCGGCACAAATGGATAAGTAGATAAGGGTTGAATCATGAGCTAGATATAGACAAAAAATATTCTTCTAGTGTAGCCAGCCTTAGCTACAACTGTCTTCAACAATTCAAGAATCAAGACGCTCTTTATTTTTCCACGTGAGTAGAAACTAATAAGAAATCACATATGAGCATTTGGATTCACCTATTCAACTTAAGTCATCACAAAAAAGTCAAGGCTCATTGTTGCAAGTTATGGAAACTGGAAACCGTGGTTGTACTCAGAACACCATAAGCCATAAAATGATCCATGTTGTGATTAAGAACAAATTCTACTTTATTTCGAGAGAAAAAACATACTATGCTTTGCACTCATCCTACCACCAGCATTCCCTACAACTTAGCACTACATATGAAGAACTTGTGCTATCCTATAATATAGTAGCACAATAGAAACATGCGGGCGATTGTTACCTGAATGTTAAGTGCAAAGCCACCTTTCATCATCCCCAATGTTTGTGGAGTCTTGTTCATACTTGATTTCTCAAAACTCTATAAGAGTTCAAAAGTCCAGGTTATCTGTTCACCTTGAAGCGGTGATATACCTCAACACCCATCTTCATGGCCTCCCTGAATAAGAAGGCCGCCAGTTGGGAGGATCATAAACTCATGTAAAAAATATTATCTGAAACATGATGTGTGAAATTCGATTCATGCTCGCAAGCAATGTTAGCTCAATGGCAAGCTTGTTTCTAGTGTGAGAACCTCCATTGATGACATTGGAAACAAGGCATGGGTAACATGAGATTGTTCTTTCCAATAAGATTTGTAGCGTGCTGCTACAAACATATGATATACTTGAGTACGCAAAATAGTAAATCGGCGGATTATTTCTGGAGTTCAATTTTACAGACCCTCGGTGGCAGCACATGGCATCACTATGCACATGGTCCCCCAATTTGTGGAAAGTGGAATTTGATTACTCCGGCAGGAAGTTCGATCGTGGGAGACAATTGGACAATAAAGGTTTCCTTGAGGTTTCATCTTGCCGCCCCTCGCTTAATGATCTCACCTTAAACTTATGTTCACACGTAAATGACTCTGGTATTAGTTATCTAGCTTATTTCAAAAAACAGAAGTATCTTAGGCTGAATTTCGCACCAAAATTAAATCTAACTTCACACAAGCTTCTCTCGGTGGTAGTTAGAAGCACCTCACTTTAGCTCGGACCCAAGTTCTATGACAATTATAACTATATAACGCCATTTACTGACGAGAATCTTAAGGCTCTAGCCCTAAACTATGCCATGTTTCAGACTATAGAACTCACATTTGGAAGTTGCTTGGCCTCATACCCTTCAAGAATAGGTTTCACACGGGAGGAACGTATGGTGCTAATGAAGTCTTGCCCGATTCATGTTCTCGTGTTAAATGGTGCTAACTTCTTTTCATACATCCAGAAGCTGCCACTAAACCCCAAGTTAGCCAATGAATAGGAATCAATCATGTCTCTGGAGCCCTGCAATTGGCTAGCTAAGGGCTGCATTGTCCAACTCTCGTGTGCTTGTTCAGATGGAGCACATTGTTAAAATCTCCTAAAAAAGCCATGGGAGTGGGTATTTGAAGTCATTCCTTTCTGCATATCCCATGTCTTGTACCTCTCCTAAGTTTGCGCCTTTCCATAGACACACGTCAACCTCCACTCTGTTGCCCCCAAGTCTTGAACTGAAAAATCAATTTAATACCTAATCCAAACAAGACAAATTTATTTCATTGTTCCAAAATACACCTATGCCATCACTTCTACCTGAGCTACCAACTGTGTAGCCACTATCATAGCATAACGAACCAGCAAGACCTTCTAGTGTACTCTTATTTAACTGAGTTTCAACAATGCATAAAATAGAAAGGGCAACCTTTATCACGATCTCGCAGAGCTCTCGAACTATGGCGGTGTTACCAGCTCCAACACATTTCCAACAGATTAGACTCATTGGGCTCGGTAGTCCTACGCCGAGGAGGCCGTTGTTGATGCCATCTTTTCTTTGCCCGGTGATTTGTGTTTCACAAATACTTGTTTCTCTCTCGGTTAAACATACTAAGGTGGTGGTGGGATCTACGGAGCATCGGTTCTATGGGATGTTGCCAGAGTTAACCCTTCATTCATGTGAAGTTTTTTGCGTGTTGTCGGGGTATCCCTCGGTTCCTTCTCTTCAATCCTGTTGCTTTTTTAGCAGGCTTTGGATTGTGTCCAGGTCGTCGTCACCAGGCAGTTCAGCCTCCTGTGAACTTATTTTTCTTGGAGCGGGTAGTGCATGGTTCTCTCCCTCTACCTCGGTTTCTATCTCCCCAAGGAGACGGAGCCCGACTACCACCCCGAGGTGGTGTATATGCAACAGTGTGTCGTTGAGCGATCATCCACTTGCTGAATCCCCCCACTACCGCACTCCTCCTGGTTGTGACCCATGAGACCACAAACCGCACAGAAAAGGTTTTTTTCATACTTCACCATAATATCCTAGTGCCCTCCCCCTCCGGTGTCAAGGGTGTGAAACGTGTGAGCGGCTTGGAGACGAGCACTTGAGAACGCACCCTGACATGGTCACCCTCAAACAAAAGCATTGGCAATAGCTACACCTCCTTCATTTTGCCAATTCAACGAGCAAGCTGATCCACAATTGGCTCATGCGAGTAAAGACCGGGGACTTTGTGAATCTGAGCCCAAACGTAAAATCCATCCAATGTATCAGTTGTCAGATCGTACGTTCATCATAGTCCTCGGTAATCAAACCAAAGCCTCAAAAATTTCAGTGGTCGCCATGGAAGACCTTCCTCGAATCCCCAAGGCAGAACATATGGAAGATAAATAGGTTTTCTCCTGCCTCCCTGTACTTCAGAGTCTGAGCTAGTCCCTAAGAAAACTTTAGGGTTTCAAACATCACGTCAGAATTGAATGGCCAATTAGTGTTCAGTCTGTCGATGACTAGCCAACGCGCATCAGCTTCAAATTTCTACACCTAATCCTTCCCCGACGACCACCGCATCGAGCTCATCAGCCCTTAGGTCTAGGTGTTTCAGAAGTTCATCCAGATTGTCATCTCCCGATCCTGCCGACTTGGCGAAATAGCTTGAGGGACCTAGTCCCTACAACACCACGCTCCGATCTGCCGTCACCCGCCGTGACGGATGAGCGCTCTGCAATCGATAGATAGATAGACGAAAAACCTCATGTGGTGATTAGATCAGCGTTGGAGTACTAAACCCTAGCAGAGAGGGTAACATACTCCAACCGTAATGCCCAGACACAACTACGGGGCATTGCACTCACAACCCACACAAATCATACACATGCGGAAAAGGGAACAACGGCTCAGGCCCATGACGGAAAACTTACGCGACACGTACATGAACATAAATGGAGCGAGGAACATGAATCTTGGTGCATTGATCGTGCGGTTAGTAAGTTAGACGAGACACAACTAATTCTCATCTAAATGAGAATTAGCAAATCCGTATGAAAAATTAGTACTTCTATATTTTGCTCTCTTTTTTGCGAATCAAACGGAAAGAGTGATCTTGAATGGACCGTTGTTTTATGCGTGGTTTTGCGTTCCCACGCAAACCGAGATGTACAATCGTCACAAAATTCAATGGGAGCGGCTAAAAGACAGGCGACTGCAAATTTTAAAGGGGTCAGCCAATTTCTAACTTTCCATCTCAACCGTTGGATCAAGATTCAACGGCCAGGCCTCCATCTTCAACCTCAAAACGGTGAGATTGTTTCTGTTCTTCTTCATCCGTCCATCTCCAGATCCAACCCATGCCAAACCGCCTACCTACACGGTTGGCGGCGCTCACGCGCCAGCCTGGCTACCCCGCCCTCCCCGCAACCATTGTGCTTCTGCCGCCCACAGACATCCCTCTAACCCCGATGAGGGTAGAAGTTTTCGACGAACCTGCCCTGCTCCCCCCTAAGGCCTCGTTTGATACGCGAGGGTTGGAGGGGATTTCAGAGGAATATCCGCGAGGGGCCCAGAAACCTCTAAAATCCCCGTCGTCTTATTTGGTATGCGAGTTTTCACGGCTCAAACCCTCTCAAACCCCGTCAATCCCTCTGTAAGTGCATCTAGTGCCACCCCTAGTTGGTTTGGAAGTATTGACGACAAACCTGGTTGAGGGACTAATGTGTTTGTGAGAATTGCAGGATAACACAGGTAGTAGTCCCTCATTGATTCGGTTTACCTACCGGAGATGACCCCTAAAAATGTGTGAAGACATTGAAGATAGTGGTGGTCTGTGAAGATATTCACATTGAAGAATATGACATAAGAAGACATCGCATGAAGACTATGGAGTGCGAAGACATAGTTGTTTCATAGTTTCCTTTTCTTCTTTGTTGAGTCATAGGAACCACCGTACTGTTAAGTGGGGTCCAAGTGAACAAAGTCAGAGTGACTGAAGTGATGCTCAACCAAATCCTATGTCTTCGAGCAAAGATAATGAGAGCAAATCTTATCCGAAGCTGGATGAGTCAGCTTTACTTGTAGCCCAAGTCAAGCTGCCTCGTGTGTTTGAAATCTGACCATTGGAAAACATGTCAGTTCCTTAGTGACCCGGGGTCATTTCGGACAAATCAGGTCGGGTTGCCTCCTGGCTATAAATAGCCCACCCCCTACACCATAAATTGGTGGCTACTCAGAATTAGTGCACCACTTTTGTCGTTTGAGAGCAACCCACCTCCGAAGCATTTGAGAGAGAGATCCTTGCGAGGACAAAGCCCAAAACACCCAGAGCCCAAAGAGTGTTTGGCATCACTAAAGTCTTTCTGTCCGTGATACGTCCATTTTGCATCATGCTTTTATATCGATATTTATTGCACTATGGGCTGTTATTACACGTTATGTCACGATACTTATGCCTATTCTCTCTTATTTTACAAGGTTTACATAAGGAGGGAGAATGCCGAGAGCTGGAATTCTGGGTTGGAAAAGGAGCAAATATTAGAGACCTATTCTCGCACAACTCCAAAAGTCCCTAAACTCCACGAAAGTCATTTTGGGAAATAATAAAAAATATCTAGCGGAAGAAGTTCACCGGAGGGGCCCACACAGCCACGAGGGTGGGGGCGCGCCTCACCTGGGCGTGCCCCTACCTCATGGGCCCCCCGTGGCCCTCCGACGCCCATCTTCCGCTATATGAGATCTTTCATTGAGAAAAAAATAAGAAGCAACCTTTTGGGACGAAACTCCGCCGCCACGAGGCGGAACCTTCATGGAACCAATCTAGGGCTCCGGTGAGCTGTTACCGGGGACACTTTTCCGGAGGGGGAAATCATCGCCAACGTCATCACCAACGCTCCTCTCATCGGGAGAGGGAAATTTCCATCAACATCTTCACCAGCACCATCTCCTCTCAAAACCCTAGTTCATCTCTTGTATCCAATTCTTGTCTTCAAGTCCGGGATTGGTACTAGTAGGTTGCTAGTAGTGTTGATTACTCTTTGTAGTTGATGCTAGTTGGTTTATTTGGTGGAAGATCATATGTTCAGATCCTTTATGCATACTATTACCCCTTTGATTATGAACATGAATATGCTTTATGAGTAGTTACGTTTGTTCCTGAGGACATGGGAGAAGTCTTGCTATTAGTAGTCATGTGAATTTGGTATTCGTTTGATATTTTGATGAGATGTATGTTGTCTAGCCTCTAGTGGTGTTATGTGAATGTCGACTACATAACACTTCACCATTATTTGGGCCTAGAGGAAGGCATTGGGAAATAATAAGTAGATGATGGGTTGCTAGAGTGACGGCTTAAACCTTAGTTTATGCGTTGCTTCGTAAGGGGCTGATTTGGATCCATATATTTCATGCTATGGTTAGGTTTACCTTAATACTTTTGTTGTAGTTGCGGATGCTTGCAATAGAGGTTAATCATAAGTGGGATGTTTGTTCAAGTAAGAACACACCCAAGCACTGGTCCACCCTGAAGGAAATATGCCATAGAGGCAATAATAAAGTTATTATTTATTTCCTCATATCATGATAAATGTTTATTATTCATGCTAGAATTGTATTAACCGGAAACATGATACATGTGTGAATACATAGACAAACATATAGTCACTAGTATGCCTCTACTTGACTAGCTCATTAATCAAAGATGGTTATGTTTCCTAACCATAGACATGTGTTGTTATTTGATTAATGGGATCACATCATTAGGAGAATGATGTGATTGACATGACCCATTTCGTTAGCCTAGCACTTGATCGTTTAGTATATTGCTATTGCTTTCTTCATGACCTATACATGTTCCTGTAACTATGAGATTATGCAACTCCCGTTTCGGAGGAACACTTTGGTGCTACCAAAACGTCACAACGTAACTGGGTGATTATAAAGGAGTACTACAGGTGTCTCCAAAGGTACATGTTGGGTTGGCGTATTTTGAGATTAGGTTTTTTCACTCCGATTGTCGGAGAGGTATCTCTGGGCCCTCTCTGTAATGCACATCACCATAAGCCTTGCAAGCAATGTAGCTAATGAGTTAGTTACGGAATGATGCATTACGTAACGAGAAAAGAGACTTGCCAGTAACGAGATTGAACTAGGTATTGGATACCGACGATCAAATCTCGGGCAAGTAACATACCGATGACAAAGGGAACAACGTATGTTGTTATGCGGTTTGACCAATAAAGATCTTCGTAGAATATGGAGGAACCAATATGGGCATCCAGGTTCCGCTATTGGTTATTGACCAAGAATAGTTCTAGGTCATGTCTACATAGTTCTCGAACCCGTAGGGTCCGCAACAACGTTCGATGGCGGTTTATTATGAGTTTATAAGTTTTGATGTACCAAAGTTTGTTCGGAGTCCTGGATGTGATCACGGACATGACGAGGAGTCTCGAAATGGTCGAGACATAAAGATTGACATATTGGAAGCCTATGTTTGGACATCGGAAGTGTTCCCGGTGAAATCGGCATTTTACCGAGTAGGAGGTTACCGAATCCCCGGTGACCTAATGGGCCTTAGTGGGCCTAATGGAGAAAGAGGAGAAGGGCCAAGGGGCGGCCGCCCTCCCCCAAGTCCGAATAGGACAAGGAGGCGGCGCCCTCCTTTCCCCCTCTTCTCGTTAGCCTCAAGTCCTAGTCCAACTAGGAAGGGGGGGGTCCTACTCCCGGTGGGAGTAGGACTCCTCCGGCGCGGCTCCTCCTATGGCCGGCCGCACCCCCTTGCTCCTTTATATCACGGGGCAGGGGCACCCCATGGACACACAAGTTGATCTACGGATTGTTCCTTAGCCGTGCGGTGCCCCTCCACCATATTCCACCTCGGTCATATCGCTTGCGGAGTTTAGGCGAAGCCCTGCACGGTGAAACATCATCATCGTCCACCACGCTGTCGTCTTGTGGAACTCATCCCCGACACTTTGCTGGATCGGAGTCCGGGGATCGCCATCGAGCTGGCGTGTGCTGAACTTCGGAGGTGTCGTGCGTTCGGTACTTGGATCGGTCGGATCATGAAGACGTCTGACTACATCAACCGCGTTGTCACAACGCTTCGCTTCGATCTCTGAGGGCGTGGACAATACTCTCCCCTCTCGTTGCTATGCCATCACCATGATCTTGCGTGTGCGTAGGAATTTTTTTGAAATTACTACGTTCCCCAACACACCCACATATCTAACTATCAAAGTACCGAACGCCAATCATATGAACGTGATGAACACTAGCTTGACGATATTCCCATGTGTCCTCGGGAGCGCTTTTCCTATTATAAGAGTTTGTCCAGGCTTGTCATTTGCTACAAAATGGATTGGGCCACCTTGCTGCACTATATTTACTTTTGTTACTTGTTGCTTGTTACAAATTATCCTATCACACAACTATCTGTTACCACTTGTTTCAAGATTTGGCAGAGAGTACCTTGCTGAAAACCACTTATCATTTCCTTTTGCTCCTCGTTGGGTTCAACACTCTTACTTATCGAAAGGACTACGATAGATCCCCTATACTTGTGGGTCATCAAGACTCTTTTTAAAGCGCCATTGCTGGGGAGTGAAGCGCCTTTGGTAGGTGGAATTTGGTAAGGAAGAATTTATATAGTGTGCTGAAATTTCTTGTCACTTGTTACTATGGAAAGTAATCCTCTTAGGAGCTTGTTCGGTATCTTCACCCGACCAAGAGAGCAAAGAGTTGCTCCTCAACCTAATGAACCTACTGAAAATGAATATGAAAATATTCCCTTTGAAGTTCCTTCGGGTATGATGGAAAAACTGCTAGCTAATCCTTTTGTAGGAGATGGAACAAAGCATCCGAATGAGCACCTAATATATGTGGATGAAGTTTATGGACTATTTAAGCTTGCAGGTATACCCGATGATATTATTAAGAAGAAGGTCTTCCCTTTATCTTTGAAGGGAGATGCATTGACATAGTATAGGCTATGTGATGATATGAGATCATGGAACTATAGAAGACTCAAATTGGAATTCCATCAAAAGTATTATCTTATGCATCTTGTTCATCGTGATCGCAATTATATATATAATTTTTGGCTCGCCAAGGAGAAAGCATCGCACAAGCTTGGGGGAGGCTTAAATCAATGTTGTATTCATGCCCCAATCATGAGCTCCCAAGAGAAACAATTATTCAAAATCTTTATGCTCGGCTTTCTGAAAACAATCGCACCATGCTCGACACTTCTTGTGTTGGCTCTTTTATGATGAAGACTATTGAATTCAGATGGAATTTATTGGATAGAATTAAATGCAACTCTGAAGATTGGGACCTCGACGAAGGTAAGGAGTCAGGTATGACACCTAAGTTTGATTGTGTTAAATATTTTATGGATACCAATATTTTCCGTAAGTTTAGCACTAACTATGGACTTGACTCTGAAATAGTAGCTTCTTTCTGTGAATCTTTTGCTACTTATGTTGATCTCCCTAAGGAGAAGTGGTTTAAATATCATCCTCCCATAGAAGTAAAAGTAGTTGTACCTATTAAAGTTGAAGAAAAGATTGTCACTTACAATGATCCTATTGTCCCTACCTCTTATGTTGAGAAACCACCTTTCCATGTTAGAATAAAGGATCATGCTAAAGCTTCAACTGTGGTTCATAAAAGCAATATTAGAACTTATAAACCTCCTGAGCAAGTCAAAGTAGAACCTAGTATTTCTATTGTTAAATATCTCTTGTCTGATAATATTGATGGGCATGTTATTCAATTCTGTGGTGAATCTGCTAGAATTGCTAAACCGGGCGCTAAAGATAAAAATAGACCTGTGGTAGGCGTGCCTGTTTTTTCTGTTAAAATAGGAGATCATTGTTATCATGGCTTGTGTGATATGGGTGCTAGTGCTAGTGTTATACCTTATGACTTGTATAAAGAAATTAAGCATGAAATTGCACCTGCTGAGTTAGAAGATATTGATGTCACAATTAAACTTGCCAATAGAGATACTATATCAGCAGTGGGAATTGTTAGAGATGTTGAAGTCTTGTGTGGAAAAATTAAATATCCTGCTGATTTTCTTGTTCTAAGTTCCCCACAAGATAGCTTTTGTTCCATTATATTTGGTAGACCCTTCTTGAATACTGTTAATGCTAAGATAGACTGCAAAAAAAATGTTGTTACTATTGGCTTGGATGATATGATTCATGAATTTAATTTCTCTAAATTTAGTAAACAACACCGTGAAGAAGAATTACCTAGTAAGGATGAAATCATTGGTCTTGCTTCTATTGCCGTACCTCCTAGTGATCCTCTAGAACATTATTTGCTAGACCATGAAAATTATATGTTTATGAATGAAAGAAGGGAGATAGATGAAGTATTCTTTAAGCGAGAACCTATTCTGAAACATAATTTGCATGTTGAAATCCTAGGGGATCCTCCTCCACCCAAGGGTGACCCCGTGTTTGAGCTTAAACCGCTGCCTGATAATCTTAAATATGCTTATCTTGATGAAAAGAAAATATATCCTGTTATTATTAGTGCTAACCTTTCAGAGCATGAAGAAGAGAGATTATTGAAAACTCTGATGAAGCACCGTCTTTGCTATTGGATATAATCTTGATGATCTTAAGGGCATTAGTCCCACTCTATGTCAATATAAAATAAATTTGGAAGAAGATGCCAAACCGGTTCGCGATCATCAACGAAGGCTTAATCCTAAGATGAAAGAAGTGGTAAGAAAAGAAATATTAAAGCTTCTGGAGGCAGGTATAATTTATCCCGTTGCTGATGGTCAGTGGGTAAGTCATGTTCATTGTGTCCCTAAGAAGGGAGGTGTTACTATTGTTCCTAATGATAAATATGAATTGATCCCGCAAAGAATTATTATAGGTTATAGGATGGTAATTGATTTCTGCAAATTAAATAAAGCTACTAAGAAAGATCATTACCCCTTACCTTTTATTGATCAAATGCTAGAAAGATTATGCAAACATACACATTATTGCTTTCTAGATGGTTATCCTGGTTTCTCTCAAATACATGTGTCGGCTAAAGATCAATCAAAGACTACTTTTACATGCCCTTTTGGTAATTTTGCTTATAGACGTATGCCTTTTGGTTTATGTAATGCACCTGCTACCTTTCAAAGATGCATGATGCCTATATTCTCTGACTTTTGTGAAAAGATTTGTGAAGTTTTCATGGACGACTTTGCCGTCTACGGATCCTTTTATGATTGCTTGAGCAATCTTGATCGAGTTTTGCAGAGATGTGAAGAAAGTAATCTTGTCTTGAATTGGGAAAAGTGCCACTTTATGGTTAATGAAGGTATTGTCTTGGGGCATAAAGTTTCTGAAAGAGGTATTGAAGTTGATAAAGCCAAGGTTGATGCTATTGAAAAGATTCCATGTCCCAAGGACATCAAAGGTATAAGAAGTTTCCTTGGTCACGCCGGATTTTATAGGAGGTTCATTAAGGACTTCTAAAAAATTTCTCGGCCTCTGACTAACTTATTGCAAAAAGATCTCTGACTAACTTATTGCAAAAAGATATACCATTTGTCTTTGATGATGATTGTGTAGAAGCATTTGAAATACTTAAGAAAGCATTGATCTCTGCACCTATTGTTCAGCCACCTGATTGGAATTTACCCTTTCAAATTATGTGTGATGCTAGTGATTATCTTTGTAGGTGCTGTTCTAGGGAAAAGAGTTGATAAGAAATTAAATGTTATCCATTATGCTAGTAAGACTCTAGACAATGCTCAAAGAAACTATGCTACTACTGAAAAGGAATTCTTAGCATTTGTATTTGCTTGTGATAAGTTCAGACCTTATATTGTTGATTCGAAAGTAACTATTCACACTGATCATGCTGCTATTAAATATCCGATGGAAAAGAAAGATGCTAAACCTAGACTTATTATATGGGTTCTCTTGCTACAAGAATTTGATTTGCATATTGTTGATAGAAAGGGAGCTGAGAACCCCATTGCAGACAACTTGTCTAGGTTAGAAAATGTTCTTGATGACCCACTACCTATTGATGATAGCTTTCCTGATGAACAATTAAATGTCATAAGTACTTCTCGTAGTACTCCTTGGTATGCTGATTATGCTAATTACATTGTTGCTAAATTTATACCCCCTAGTTATACATACCAGGAAAAGAAGAAGTTTTTCTATGATTTGAGACATTACTTTTGGGATGACCCACATCTTTATAAAGAAGGAGTAGATGGTGTTATTAGACGTTGTGTACCTGAGCATGAACAGGAACAGATCCTATGCAAGTGTCACTCCAAAGCTTACGGAGGACACCACACTGGAGATAGAACTGCACATAAGGTATTGCAATCTGGTTTTTATTGGCCTACTCTCTTCAAGGACGCCCGTAAGTTTGTCTTATCTTGTGATGAATGTCAAAGGATTGGTAATATCGATGAGCGTCAAGAAATGCCTATGAATTATTCACTTGTTATTGAACCATTTGATGTTTGGGGCTTTGATTATATGGGACCTTTTCCTGCCTCTAATGGACACACACATATTTTAGTTGTTGTTGATTACGTTACTAAGTGGGTAGAAGCTATTCCAACTAGTAGTGCTGATCATAACACTTCTAATGCTTAAAGAAGTTATTTTTCCGAGGTTTGGAGTCCCTAGATATTTAATGACTGATGGTGGTTCACATTTTATTCATGGTGCTTTCCGTAAAATGCTTGCTAAATATGATGTTAATCATAGAATTGCATCTCCATACCACCCACAGTCTAGTGGTCAAGTAGAATTGAGTAATAGAGAGATCAAATTAATTTTGCGTAAAGGCATCCAATAGGTCTAGAAAGAATTGGTCCAAGAAACTTGATGATGCATTTGGGGCCTATAGAACTGCATATAAAAATCCTATGGGTATGTCTCCGTATAAAATGGTTTATGGAAAAGCATGTCACTTACCTCTCGAACTAGAGCATAAGGCTTATTGGGCCATTAAAGAGCTCAACTATGATTTCAAACTTGCCGGTGAGAAGAGGTTATTTGATATTAGCTCACTTGATGAATGGAGAACCCAAGCCTATGAAAATGCCAAGTTGTTCAAAGAAAAAGTTAAAAGATGGCATGATAAAAGGATACAAAAGCATGAATTCAATGTAGGTGATTATGTATTGCTATACAACTCTCGTTTAAGATTTTTTGCAGGAAAACTTCTCTCTAAATGGGAAGGCCCCTACGTTATCGAGGAGTACTATCGTTAGGTGCCATAAAATCAACAACTTCAAAGGCACAAATCCGAAGGTGGTAAGCGGTCAAAGGATCAAACATTATATCTCGTGTAATCCCATAAATGTTGAAACCAATGTTATTGAAACCGTAACCCGGAGGAATACATAAGGGACACTTTCGAGCGTTTGAGACCCGAACAGGAGTAGGTATGTGGTACAGTAACTAAACTGACTCCAAAACAATTTTTAAGGCAATATTTCTTCGTTTTGGAATATTTAGAAAAATAGAAAAATAAGTAGCAGTCCGGGAAGGACACGAGGGCTCCACGAGGGTGGAGGACGTGCCCTACCCCCCTGGGCGCACCCCCTACCTCGTGGGCACCTCGTGTGCCTTCCGGACTCCGTTTTCTTGCACGATACGTATTTTGGTCGGTAAAAATTCATTATATATATTCTCCCGGAGGTTTTGACTCCCGTATGACGCAAATATCCTTTGATTTTGTTTCAAGCTGTTGCTGCTTCATATTAGAGCAAGATGTCTTCTCAAGAGTCAGTCGGGGAGAGCCGGGTATCTAATCCGGCACCGGAACCAAGGGCAATGAAAGTGACCCCTTTGGGCCAACAACGGAGGAGGAGATGGAGGCTGACTTGATGAGAGTAGATGCCATGGAGGATCAAGAAGTCACTTCACGCTTCCAGCTGGGTTCGTGATGGGGAAACTCTGAGCTCAGCTATTCCAAACTCGGTTATCCTTCCAATGTTAGATTTCTTTCCTATGAAAATATGAAGAGGAGTGTCACTTGTTCTCCGCAGCTATGCAACACCCTTGGGTGCAAGGAGCCTTAGCAGCTCTGAGGAAAGCTTCGCAAGGAAATAATGGACCTCAAGCAGCAAGTCAATAAGCTTGAGGAGGAGAATTGCATCCTAAAGGGCATCATCGCCAAGAATGTTTCACCAACCCCGAAGAAGGAGATATAATCACATGGGTATGGGCACTCCCCTTGGCAACTGCCAAGCTTGGGGGAGATACCCCGGTATCATATCACCATCGCATCTCCTACCTTTACCATTTTTCTTAGTTCAATCCTATTAGTGGTATCTTGATCTAGTAGAATAAAGTTTATGGCATGATCTAGTTTTGAGTTTTGCTTTATGATTCCACTTTGTAATCGAGTCCGTGAGCTATATAATGAAGATTAGTGTTGAGAAAAGGGCTTGATTATTTTGCCATGATATTGAGTGAGTAAAAGAAAGATAAAAAGAATAAAAAGAAACAAAGAGTTCATATTGATCTTATTGAGAGTAATGACTTCACATAGAAAGGGTATGATGATTGAATGTTGTTGGGAGTTGGCAAACATAGCTTTGGTCATCGTTGCAATTAATAGGAAGTAACAAGGAAAGAGAGGTTTCACATATAGATATACTACTATTGACATCTTTTATGATTGTGAGCACTCATTAAAATATGACATGCTAAAGAGTTGATGTTGGACAAGGAAGACAACGTAATGAGTTATGTTTTCTTATATCTGAGATAAAGTATATTGTCATGGA
The DNA here is from genome assembly GCA_021605145.1 of Aegilops bicornis. Lineage (NCBI taxonomy): Eukaryota > Viridiplantae > Streptophyta > Magnoliopsida > Poales > Poaceae > Aegilops > Aegilops bicornis. The sequence goes on from CM038670.1 coordinate 627,443,198, forward strand.
TCTTCCAACATGTTGAGCTTGCCTTTCCCCTCATGTTAGCTAAATTCTCAGCACCAAGTAGAGATACTACTTGTGCTTCCAAAAACCCTTAAACCAGTTTTGCCATGAGAGTCCACCATATCTACCTATGGATTGAGCAAGATCCTTCAAGTAAGTTGTCATCGGTGCAAAGCAATAAAAAATGCTCTCTAAATATGTATGATTGATTGGTGTGGGAGAAATAACCTTTATACGATCTTGTGATGTGGAAGAAATAAAAGCGACGGACTGCATAATAAAGGTTCATATCACAAGGGGCAATATAAAATGACGTTCTTTTGCATTAAGATTTTGTGCATCCAACCATAAAAGCGCATGGCAACCTCTGCTTCCCTCTGCAAAGGGCCTATCTTTTATTATTATCTCCTACCTTATGCAAGAGTCTTGGTGATCTTCCTTTCCTTTTTCATTTTACCCTTTGGCAAGCACAGTGTGTTAGAAAGATCCTAATTGATATATATAATTAGATGTAGGGGGAATGAGTTATTATTGTTGACATTACCCTTGAGGTAAAAGGTTGGGAGGTGAAACTATAAGCCCCTATCTTTCTCTGTGTCCGATTAAAACTCCGTAAACACAAGTATCGCGTGAGTGTTAGCAATTATGGAAGACTAAATGATAGTTGAGTATGTGGACTTGCTGTTAAGCTCTGACATAGACTCTTTCCGATGTTATGATAAATTGGAATTGCTTCAATGACTGAGATTATAGTTTGTTGGTCCTCAATAAAGTTTATGATTCGTATTCTGCATTGTGAATAGATTATTACTTGAACATAAGAAATCATATGACAATACCTATATACGTTGTTGTTACGAGAATAATCATGATGCCTTCATGTCCATATTTTATTTTATCAACGCCTCTACCTCTAAACATGGGGACATATTTATCGTTATCGGTTTTCGCTTGAGGACAAGCGAGGTCTAAGCTTGGGGAGTTGATCGTCCATTTTGCATCATGCTATTATATAGATATTTATTGCACTATGGGCTGTTATTACACGTTATGTCACAATACTTATGCCTATTCTCTCTTATTTTACAAGGTTTACATAAGGAGGGAGAATGCTTACATTTGGAATTACAGGCTGGAAAAGGAGCAAATAATAGAGACCTATTCTGCGCAACTCCAAAAGTCATGAAACTCCACAAAAGTAATTTTGGGAAATAATAAAAAAGATCCAGCGGAAGAAGTTCACCAGAGGGGGCCCCACCTGGCCACGAGGGTGGGGGCGCACCCTACCCCCTGGGTGCCCCCTACCTCGTGGGCCCCCTGGTGGCCCTCCAATGCCCATCTTCTTCTATATGAGGTCTTTCGATGAGGAAAAAATAAGAAGCAACCTTTCGGGACGAAACTCCACCGCCACGAGGCGGAACCTTGGCGGAACCAATCTAGGGCTCCGGCAGAGCTGTTCTGCCGGGGACACTTCCCTCCGGGAGGGGGAAATCATCACCATCGTCATCACCAACGCTCCTCTCATCGGGAGAGGGCAATCTCCATCAACATCTTCACCAGCACCATCTCATCTCCAAACCCTAGTTCATCTCTTGTATCCAATTCTTGTCTTCAAGTCCGGGATTGGTACTAGTAGGTTGCTAGTAGTGTTGATTACTCCTTGTAGTTGATGCTAGTTAGTTTATTTGGTGGAAGATCATATGTCCAGATCCTTAATGCATACTATTACCCCTTTGATTATGAACATGAATATGCTTTGTGAGTAGTTACGTTTGTTCCTGAGGACATGGGAGAAGTCTTGCTATTAGTAGTCATGTGAATTTGGTATTCGATTGATATTTTGATGAGATGTACTCCCTCCGTCCGGGAAAAGTTGTCTCCGCGGACATTTTGCGAAAACCCCTTTCACTTTCCTCCGACAAACACAAAGCTCCCCACGCTAGAACAGAGCTCCCCTGCTCGTTGTCCCCCTCGCCGGAGCTCCTTGCTCAGCTCCCCCGCGCCCTTCCTCTGCTCCCCCGCACAGCTTCCCCGCGCAAGAAGAGCTCCCTCTCCCCACGCTGCCCGCGTTGCTTCCCCTCCTGTTCCTCTCATCGCTCCCCATGGCAAATCCACGGCGAGGAGAAGGAAGCTTGGTTTTTCGATCTGCTATCCGACGGCGCCCTTCCCCGAGGACGGTGAGCAGGCCGCCTCAAGGCGTCGTCCACCACCTCCTCGCTGGTTGGGGCCGTCGACCATGAAGCCGATCTTCTCCAAGAGCGCCGCCATGTGGGTCACCGAGACGCCGAGGCCAAGGCGGAGCTCCAGGCCATCGAGTCCGCGTACGCCGCCGAGTCCGGAAAGCGCCGCTGCCTCCCGAGATCGCCCCACGGTCAAGGCGCCCTCCTCCCGTCGTGGGTCCTCTCGCCCCCCACTTGCCAAGGTGCGGCTCCCCCCTCTTCTCGCCCCCCACTCCAAAATGCTTCTTTTCATTACAAGATCACTAAAAATTTAGTCTATCTTGAAGCTTGGTAGCTTCTTTAGCAAGTTCACTCTAAAATGGAGTACAAGATCTCTGAAAAGTTTCGGGAGTCTATGTTCTGTGGTCACTGAATTTTCTGAAGTGTATGTTTACTGAATTTTTTGAATTTTCTGGAGTGTGTGCATTGGGGTGCTCCGGGGAGAGAGGATTCATGGCCATCCTATCTAGTTGCTGGGTGGAAAACTTGTTAGGTTCACAGTATTCATCAAGATTGGATTATAAACATATGGGTTTAGTTATGTTCATAGCAGCAGCACCAAGATTGGATTGATATGGCTCCTCTTTTCTTGTGACATGTACTCGCTGAATTTTAATTGACAGTAAAATTCAGTGTAATTTTGGTTAACTGAATTAAATGTAAATTCAGTTAAGTCATAAAATTAAGTGAAACATTTGGTCTGATTGAAATGCAGCAAGTTTTTTGGGGGTCCTAATTAGTTTTCTTACAAAAACTTGCTTAAATGGCAGCAAGTTTGAATACAGTGTATGTTCTGTAGCTTGTTTAGAAAGATCACCGAATACAGTTTCTTGGGGGTCCTATTTCAAAGGTAAATGTTCTATTTTCAGGAGTACAAAAGATGAATGGTTAGCATATAATCATATCAAGAGTACAAAAGATTGTTGATGTACTGAAAATGATCTACTGCAATTTGATCTATTACATAAACCTGGTTGATCTTCATTTTACATAAACCTGGTTGATTTACAAATTTGTAAACTAGAACCAGATTGTTGCTTCCTTGATTTATTTGCTGCTTGAAGGTGCATATACTTATGTAACTAAATTTGGAGTAGCATTCATTGACTATCAATATCTAGTTCCTCACTATAAATTTTATATGGAGCCAAATTTTATTTAAGTTTGGTGACAAAATAATTCTGCAGTTCTTACTTGAGGCCTGCCAAATTATTTATTATAGTGTTGCCTAGAGCTACCGCTTTGAGCTTAAAAGTCTATTCAGGAAAACCTTTTATATCCGTGAAAATTTTGAATGATTTAATACTGACAATCTACATCTCTGTAATTGTATGACCTTTGAATGTGGTGCTGTTATGTGTGCTGCAAGAACATCTCTGTGATTGTATGACACCGAATGTGTGGAGTAACATCTTTTACATCTACTGTTTTGGTCAAAACTGAATGTTGATTTCTTGCATCATCTACTCAATGATTTTATATCGACAACTTCAGCATCTCAGAAACCTGAAACCCGAAACCTGCAGGATGTGGTGTACTCTAAATTTGCAATTAACTGAAAACTGAAAAATAGTTAACTGAAACTGTTTCTAGGATTTAAAAAATTGAGAGCTTTTAGATCTCTGGGGGCTTTGGGATGCCCATGTGACGAATTGATATTTTCTCTGGTACTCCCTCCATTCCCAAATATTTGTCTTTCTAGCCATCTCAAATGACTACAACATACGGATGTATGTAGACATGTTTTAAAGTGTAGATTCACTCATTTTGCTCCGTATGTAGTCATTTGTTGAAATCTCTAGAAAGACAATTATTTAGGAACGGAGGGAGTACATGAGGGCTCAGCAGTTAGCTCAGTGCATTTTGATCTAGTGTGTAGCTGCTGCTGATGCTGAGGTTAGAATATATAATTTCCGCGTCTAGCTAGCTGCTGACGAGGAATGATCAGGCGGTGGTGCTTCAAAGTTGGTGCCTGCCATTGTGGCCTAATCACTATCAAAACTGTCAAGACTGAATTTTACTCCATCTGTCTCCAAACTGTCAAAACTGAATTTAGCTCCTGAAAATTTGACAGTGGAGTACTGTCCAAACTGTATTCACTGTCTAAATTTTATTGATGTCAAATTTATTGATGTCAAATTTTATTTATGTGTCAAGTTGGACATCAACTTGACTAAACATCAACTTGACAGTTCACTTAATGTCCTCTGGTGCTATACTCCAAGTTTTTACTCCACAAGTCTGTTGAAGCGTGCATGTTTTTGTGAATCTTGTTGTGTACTCCAAGTAGATGGTGGATAGCCTGGATATTAGTACTTGTTGCATTCTAAGTTTATAACCACTCTACATTTACAAGTGTTTACTGAAGATGACAAGTGTTTACTCAGTTCTAAATTTGGAGTAACTAGTAGACCAACAATATTCATCCTTTTCTGTTTATGAAGAAGAAGAAGAAGAAGAATAAACCTAGCTAATTCAAATAATTCCAATTTTATGTGCACTCATGGAAGCATGACCATGTATAGATAGAAGTTGTTCCCTGGATTTTCAAAGGCACTCATGGAAGCATGCATTTTCCAATCAATTAACGGGACAACCGATTCCTTTGGTCTGTCCTTAAAAATTATCGATGCATTGTTTAGATCCAGTTTTGTGATTTGGGGAACTATAAATATTCTGATTATCAACTTTATGTGTCAAGTTTGACATCAACTTGATGATCAAAAGTCGGCAGAAATTGACAGGTTTTGAGCATCAAGAGATTCAATGCAGTTAACTTGTGTTGAAAAGTTAACTGATTTTTTTTTGTATCAACATTGCACCATTTCAGCATGACAACTCAACTCAACTACCTCAACTCAATTCAACAATTATCTTGCAGGTTCAGGAATTATCTTTGTAGGTTCTCCAGACACAACAATAATCTTCGTGCTCACACCACTAGTTGAACAAAGAAGCAGAGCGAGGCGGGCGGGCGCACTCAGAAGCACCAAGAGGGAGCAGAGTCGGGCAAGGGAAAGGGAAGAAGCATCATCGGAGGTCCACGTCGGCGTCGCCCACCGCCAGTGAGCAACATCGAGGCGGAGTGGCGGAATTTTCCACGCCGGCGATCGAAGTGGACAAAGTCGAGGCGCGAGGTTTGTGGCCGTGGCGGCGAAGGTGGTTGCGCAGTGGGCGACCGCTGGCTGCGCAAGTGGGTGACAGCGTGCAGCGAGATTCAACGAGCCGGCGGCGCAGCTCGAGGCGGGCGCCGCAGGTTGCCTCCATGGGCGAGCACCGCAGGTGGGAAGCCTCGGCGCAGGTCCAAAGCGGTAGTGGCCATGGTGTTGGTCGCCTTGTTGGCGCTGGTGTTGGTCGCGCGCAGTCCAAAGTGCGGGCGGCACGCAGTGGGAAGCGGACGATGGCTGCGAGGCGCCGGGCGACGGGGAGCACGAAGGAAGAAGATGGAGTTATTCGTGACGGGTTTAAAACTCTATGGTTTTTTTTGCAAAAAAGTAAATACACTGTGATGTGGACAACTTTTCCCGGACGGAGGGAGTATGTTGTCTAGCCTCTAGTGGTGTTATGTGAACGTCGACTACATAACACTTCACCATTATTTGGGCCTAGAGGAAGGCATAGGGAAGTAATAAGTAGATGATGGGTTGCTAGAGTGATGTAAGCTTAAACCCTAGTTTATGCGTTGCTTCGTAAGGGGCTGATTTGGATCCATATGTTTCATGCTATGGTTAGGTTTACCTTAATACTTTTGTTGTAGTTGCGGATGCTTGCAATAGAGGTTAATCATAAGTGGGATGTTTGTTCAAGTAAGAACAACACCCAAGCACCGTCCACCCACATATCAAATTATCAAAGTACCGAACGCAAATCATATGAACGTGATGAAAACTAGCTTGACGATATTCCCATGTGTCCTCGGAGCGCTTTTCCTATTATAAGAGTTTGTCCAGGCTTGTCCTTTGCTACAAAAAAGGATTGGGCCACCTTTTCTGCACTTTAATTACTTTCGTTACTTGTTGCTCGTTACAAATTATCCTATCACACAACTATACATTACCACTTGTTTCAAAGATTTGCAGAGAATACCTTGCTGAAAACCGCTTATCATTTCCTTCTGCTCCTCGTTGGGTTCGACACTCTTACTTATCGAAAGGACTACGATAGATCCCCTATACTTGTGGGTCATCATTCTGCGTGATCTGAAGACTTGTTACACTTGAGGACTGTGAATCCTCCAGCCGATTAGGCGTCGCGTTCTGAGCATCCAAGAGTCATTGTGGATTGCGGTGAACGAAGTTCTGGTGAAGGTTTGGAAGTCTACCTTGAAGACTTACCAGAGTGATTGGGTGAGGACTAAGTGTCCTTAGCTTAAGGGGAATAAGGTGAAGACACGGTCTTCTGAGTTAAATCTCAGCCTCCCTAACCAGACGTACAGTTGTCATAGCAACTGGAACTGGTCCAACAAATCACTGTCCTCACGAAGCAACTGGTTCTATCTCTTACTTCTCTTTACTTACAGTTTGTCCTTGTGTCGTGGAATTGTCACGGCAGATGTCCTCTTGCAAGGACTTAGTCGTGGAGCCATCGCAACTAGGAAGCTTAAAGGGGTTAATCGGGACAAAGGACACGAGAGGTTTTATACTAGTTCGGCCCCTTACGGTGAAGGTAAGGCCTACGTCTAGTTGGGTTGGTATTGCTTGAGGTTTCGATGACCATGGAGCGAAATACGCTATGCCGGTTCTTGATTGGTTGTTTCTTGCCCTAAGCCGCTAGCGGGTCGCCCCTTTATATACACGGGTTGACGCTCGCAGCTTACAGAGTCCCGGCCGCTCATAAACAAAGGTCCGGCTCGGTGACTAGTTAATTCTACCTTATGATACAAGTCATGCCTTCATGGCGGTTTATCACTACGGGCCTTAAGTCGCCTGTGGGCTTTAGACCCTTTATTGAACCGCCATCTTCACGCTTGGTCTTGGGCTTCTTCTGATGAATCCCTCTTTGCGTAACCCGGCCCCTCTTCGGCGGCTTACACAAATAGTTATATCCCCAACATTAGGCCCCAGATTGATTTGAACCGGTTCATGTCAATCTTAAAATACCTTAAAAACAAGCCTTCGCTCTTCTCGCCAAAGGTAAAGGTCATAACCCACCATGACGTCATCTTTTGGATCCGTGTTAACCCGCCATGACGTCATCTTCAATTAAATCCCTATTTTATTTTGTCATATCTTCAACGGATCTTGCCTTTACTGACCATCCCGAAAACCAAGGCGTCGGGGTCGCTGGATAATGATGCTCGGTCTCCTCGTTTCTTGCGCCGTCTCAGTCGGCCTTTCCTTATAAATAGGCTCAACCTAGGTCTTCTTCATTTTCTCCCCTCAGTCGTCTTCCTCCGCCCGCTCTCTCCACAGCCGCTCGAGCTCCGCCCGTTAGCCGCCGCCACGCCCGAAGTTCCTCGTCTTCATCTACTCAGGCCACTGCATCACCCTGAATCTGATCAGAGAAACACGATGAACCTCCGCCACAGCCCTGCATCTGTAAGTCCCTTTTCTTTCCTGTCTTAGATCTGCATTACAGTTTTCGTCGAGTTCGTCGGTGTTCATCGCCGCCCGCTACAAACCCTTGATAGATCTCACCCCGACGCCTTTTCTCGATCGCCGATGGTATAGAACTATCATGTAGCTGTTTCACCGCCCTTTTATATGCAAACGGATCCCTTTTCCTTTGTTCAGAAGCTTCTTTCGAGTGTATGAACTTCTCTGCACTTGTTTTAGGTCTAGAAATTTTTCTTTTCAGGACGACCATTTGATCCAAAATAATAGTTGTAACTTATGAAACCTGTTTTTATCACCCGGAAAACTTCTTATGTTAAATGCCTTTAACATAACTGTCCAAATATCCGGTTTAAACGCACCCCACTTGATCTGTGAACCTTGGCGCCTTCTCAGGTCTTTAAAACTTTTGAACTGCCTTAACACTTGTGGCGGCTTAAATAATGTTGCCCAATTATCCTTATGTCATTAGGCCCTTTAAGCCGCTACCTTCAAGAATTTGAATATTTTCTTCCGGGTTAAAATTAAGCGGAACTTCTTATTTTGTAATAGGCCAATCTGTTGTCATGGCGCCTAAGTCGACCAAAACTCCCGTGAATCTCGCAATCGGGTCCCATCCACTGTCACCAAAAGCAAACTGGCTGATTTTGTGAAGTCTGGCCATTTGCCAAAGAAGAAAGTCATCTCTTATCGCGTCCCTGACCCATCCGAAGAAAAGCCTCAACCCAAAGAAAGGGAGGTAACAGTTTTCACGGATCACATGAGCCAGGGATTTGCCCCTCCCGGCTCAAAGTTCTTTAGAGAAGTTTTAAATTTCTTTGACCTTAGACCTCAAGACATTGGACCCAATTCCATGTCCAATCTTTGCAACTTCCAAGTCTTCTGTGAGGTGTACCTGGGAGAGGAGCCAAGCCTGCTCTTATTCAGAGAACTGTTTTACTTGAACCGGCAGAATGAGCATGCCAACGGGCCGAGTCTTGAACTTGGCGGTATCTCGATCCAGCGACGGAGAGACTGTCTATTTCCTTATGCTGAGCTGCCGAGTCACCCCAAATATTGGAACCAATCATTGTTCTACTGTTAGGATACTTCTCCAGCTGATGAGCCGCCTCTTCCCGGCTTTCGCGCCCTGCACCTTGAATCCAACCATCCGCTGGCGGATAAACTGACCGCTGTTGAACGTCTGCCACTCAACCCCACCATCAAGAAGATTAAAGCTCTTCTGGGAAATGGTTTAAACGGCATTGACTTGGTCCGGGTCTGGGTCACTTGGCATATACTCCCATTAAGCCGCCGCTCCGGCTTAATGTGCACTTATACAGGCAAACAGAACGACCCAATGCGCCACAGTTCTGACGACTTACCAGATGACGTAGCAGATGCTAAAACCCGATCCATCGCTGAAGGAGGGTATCGTTATCAACAATACCTTGGGTTACTTCCTTCAAAAAAGAACCCTGCCCTGCGAGAAGTTAACAATCTTAATAAATACTCTTTAATATGTTTACCTCCTTGTACTTATAATTCCTTATCTTTCTCCCAGGCCAGTGATGATTTTTGGAAAGTCAAATATGACCACGAGGCCGCCCAACAAGCCAGAGCAGCCAAGAAAAATGAAAGGAAAACGCCAAGACATGGACTTCAAAAAAGAAGAAACCTAGCGCCTCTGAATTACTCAAATTGGATGACTCTTCTTCAGATGAGGAAGAGGTAATCTCTTATTCTCTTTAACTCCTTTGTTACTATTTTATTGATATTTCCGCCTTTCAGGAAGACACTGGAAACAGCCAAGCTCATGGTGAAGAGGTAACTATAATTTCCTCCGACTCGTAGCCTTTGCCAAAGCACAAAACCCAAGGGTGACCCGAAAGTAAGATTTTCACATCCCTTAGCTTATCAAGATCCTCAATTTCTTTCTTTTGAAGCAACAACGGCTTGAGAACCGAGGCAAACCCGACAAGTAAGGATGTAGAGCTCTCTTCCGCTTACCCGACGTAAGCAAGAAACGCTGAATCGAGGTCATCTCCGCTTATGCGTTCTATTTATCCTTTGGCGGGTTTAATTCGTCACCTCTCAATTCATCGACTCCAATTATCGAGGATACCTCTCCTTCTTCCGGGCGAGTCTATGCAATCCAACATGCCGACCTTCAAGATTGCCCCTGGGTAATGTACCTTTGTTATCCTCATGCTTTGCCTTACTCATATTTTGTACTCATCCCTTTGTGTTATTCACAGTGTGCATGCGAAGCCCAGTAAGAGGGCAAAGAAGAATAAGCCGATTGAAGACTTCAGAGTAACGGAGCCGGAACACAGGAACCACGCCTCGATGCTTCTACTCATCAACCTCCTCCTGAGCCGGCCCATGAAATTCCGACACCATCTTCCGACCTGCCTCAAGAAAATACTCTTGATAGCTCCGATAAGCCGGAAATTCCTAGCCCGGTCCGGACGGCTGAACCGGAAGTTGAATTCTTCAAAAGCCAAGATATGTTGAGCTGTATGCCTCTTTGTTCTTGCCGGTGTGTACCGCTAAGGAAGAACTTGTCAAAAGCCTAAGACCAAACAGGACATCGCTGATTATGCCCACTTAAGCATTGGCTATATAGTCTCAGGCTATCTGAATCAAGTGCATAACAGCCGCGACCTGGAAATTGACATGGTGAAACAGATACAACATAAATCTGAGGTATAACTTATATTATTTCTCCCGAATCTTACTTATCGTACCAGCCCCAAGTCTCATCGCTTATAAGTAAATATGCCGTAGACTTTGATATCTTTAATGTTAGCTCACACGGTTTACAAGAAAGTATATTTAACCGGCTGTAATATAGCAACTTTTAAAGAAGCGATACACATTAGCCCCCAAGTGTCAAGTATTTTTACTTGTAAAGTGCTTGAGACTTTAATATGCATAATCTGACATTATAAATTAAAATTTTCTTCAGCATACATTAGCCCCCAAGTGTCAAGGGTCTTTACTTGTAAAGTGCTTGAGACTTTAATAATATCTTACCATAACCTTACTTGTAACCCGACATTATTACAGGTCTCCACCAGTCAATTCGAGTTGCAGATTGCTGACCTGAAGACCCGGCTGGCAGCCCAAGACCTTGAGATTGAGCCGACTCCAAATTCGCATTCGCATCTCTCCGAGCAAGAAAAGTTGAAGAAGGACTTTGACGCGGAGAAGAAGGCTGGCGGATGAAAAATCTTCACTTGTGACCCGGCCGAGACAAGAAGCAGCTCTTGTCAAGCAACCGAATTGTCCGCTTTAGCAAAAGAACCAGATATCCCAAATGGTCTCAAGCAATTTTCAAAGTAAGTTACTATGTGTAACTTTTGAACATCACCATGATTCATTTGATAACTGATTCAGATATGATCTCCGCCTTAATCTAGTATGCATAAACTCAGGTCCCAGGAGTACCAAACTGAAGCAGAACATGCTGATCAAGCTTAAGGCGGTTTACACTCTAGAGGAACAGTCAGTACACGGGTCACAACATGCTTTAGCCGTTGTGGCTTTATCAAATGATACTCCTTATCTCCTGCAGGATGTGCTCAAACGGCTTGCCGTGTTACCTCAACGGATTCAGGAGTTAAGGCGAGCATCTGGTAGAGCCGGAGCCATAGCCGCCTTAAGCCGGGCCAAAGCGTTGGCTCCAGAGCTAGACTTAGGCGATGTTGCTCTTGGATATCCTAGCTTAAAGGAGGACGGCTCTACATTCAATGAATCAGACTTCACCACCTGTGTGAGATTCAGACGTCACCTGTGGCCACCATCATCGCAACGATATTGATCTTACAAAGTACCAAATGTTATGACAACAAAAACCGGAGGATTCCAACTCCGCATTATGATGATGCCACTGATCCCTCCAACTCGTAAGCATACCTTTGCTCACGAAGTTGACCCGCCGTTTAATAGATGATGAAGCTGAATTTGAAGCCTTAAGCGGCATTGACTGGACTTCGTCAACCTTCCAGGACAAAGCAGCAGACGAAGAGGCGGAGAAGGATAACCCAGAGTCATCAAGTCCACCAAAGGAGTAACCCGCCTGGCACTAAGTCTTTTGAAAAAATAATGCCTCATTATTCAGACTCGGGGAGTCTTGTAATAGGGTAGAAACACTTCTTAACTCTGTCATGCCTTCACGCATGTTTGTGGTGCTTAACAATGTCTCAAGCCGCTATTGTTGTGCACTGCCGGCGTGCTTGAATTGCTTCTTAACATCCAAAAGCTTTTGCTTTACCTGTGTATAAAAACAAAAATTCCTTTGGCATCTCACCACATCCAGTGGTCGTAAAATAATATTAACCCAGAATATGAACCAAAACATCATAAGTATCACCGGTTTAAGGCGTACATTACCGCCTTACTGTTCCCAAAAAACAGACAGTTACACTTAACTTCTGAAAATTGGCACATATAATGTTTACCTGGCCCTTAATATTATTCACTCTTATAGAATAAGGTAAACCTAATTTTCAAAGGCCTCTGATTCGAATACGATCAGCAGAATCGTTCCAAAGGGGTTAAGCTAAGATTCGGATATGATCATATAGCCCCTAATGGCTTTGGCGATGCCGATCAAGTGGGTATCGATAGCTATGTTCTCTTTGGTTCGAATACGACCTATGTTTGAACAGGAAGCCCCCTAGTGACCATGAGAGTTGTTTAATGACGCTGATTCGAATACGATCCAGGTCAGACCCAAAGGGGTTAAGCTATGATTCAAATATGATCAAGAAGCCCCCAAGTGGGTTTGGCAGTATGCCGATCAATTGGGTATCGACAGCTATGTTCTCTTTAGTTCGAATACCACCTATGTTTGAACAGGAAGCCCCCAAGTGACCATGAGAGTTGTTTAATGACGCTGATTCGAATACGATCCACATCAGACCCAAAGGGGTTAAGCTATGATTCAAATATGATCAAGAAGCCCCCAAGTGGGTTTGGCAGTATGCCGATCAATTGGGTATCGACAGCTATGTTCTCTTTGGTTCGAACAGGAAGCCCCCAAGTGACCATGGCTTGATTCAGATATGATCATAAGCCGGACCAAAGGGAAAACCGGATTCAGATATGATCCGCTCCCTGTTAGTCATTTCCACCACCTGGTAAAGAAGACGCATAAACCTTATAGGATGGAAAGGAAAGAGGTCCTACTTTATTGCTTTATATAATATATACATTGCTAAAAAAGAAAAACAAATATACTCTGCAAACCGGTTGCTTAAGTATAGTAGGGTCGGAGATGCGCTATGTTCCACAGCCGGCGGGTCTCTTCCTCCGACTTACGTGAATCCTTGTGCTCTCGAACATCAATGAGGTAATATGACCCGTTGTTGAGATTCTTGCTGACCACGAAAGGTCCTTCCCAAGGAGGGATAGCTTGTGCATATCAGATTGATCTGGATGAGCGGAGCACTAAATCGCCCTCTGGAAAGTTACGCTTCTAACCCGGTGGTACGTAGTAGCAGGCGCTTGTCTTGTTGGTAGATCGCCGAGCGGGCTATTGCCAAGTCTCGCTCTTCATCCAACAAGTCAAGTGCATCCTGACGAGCTTTTTCATTATCAGCCTCAATGTAAGCCGCCACCCGGGGTGAATCATGCCGGATGTCACTTGGCAGAACCGCCTCTGCTCTGTACACCATGAAGAAAGGTGTATAACCAGTAGACCTGTTAGGCGTTGGGTTGATGCTCCATAGCACAGAGGGTAACTCCTCCACCCAACAACCCGGAGTTTGTTGTAAGGGAACTAAGAGCCGGGGTTTGATACCTTTCAAGATCTCTTGATTAGCTCTTCTGCACGACCATTAGCACGGGGGTGAGCAGCCCGAAACATCAAGCCGGATGTGCTCTTGTTGATGTAACTCTTCCATGGCACCCTTGGAGAGATTAGTACCATTATCGAGTTATAATACTTTGTCGGAAAACCAAAGCGAAGATCACCTTTTGATAAACCGAACCGTCGTGGCTGCATCACACTTACTGACCGGCTCTGCTTCAACCCACTTGGTGAATTTATCCACTGCCACCAACAGGTGTGTCTTCTTATCTTTAGACCTCTTGAAAGGTCCAACCATATCAAGCCCCCAGACTGCAAACGGCCAAGTAATCGGAATCATCCTCAATTCTTGAGCCGGCACATGAGCTCGTCGTGAGAATTTTTGACATCCGTCACATTTGCTGACCAGATCCTCCGCATCAGCATGAGCCATCAGCCAATAAAAACCATGACGAAAAGCCTTGGCTACCAGAGACTTTGAACCGGCATGATGACCGCAATCACCTTCATGAATCTCACGAAGTATCTCCTGACCCTCTGTAGGTGATACACAACGTTGGAACGCCCCAGTGACGTTGCGGTGATGCAACTCGCCATGGATAATCGTCATGGATTTGGACCGCTTGATGATTTGTCTTGCCAAGGTCTCGTCCTCAGGCAACTCTCCCACAGGTCATATAGGCTAAGTATGGAACCGCCCAACCCGGGATGGCATGGAGAGCCGCCACCAGGCGCCTCCGGTGCAGCATCGCAAGCTCTTCCTTCTGTAGGCACTCGATAGAAGGGTTATGTAAAATGTCAAGAAAAGTATTAGGCGGCACCGCTTACGCCGAGACCCCACCGGCTTAAAGCATCAAGCCTCATTCTTCCTTCGATCAATGTGCTCTACTTGATAACCTTGAAGTGCCCAGCCACCGCATCAACTTCACGATGATAAGCCGCCATAAGGGATCCTTAGAATCCCACGTGCTGACACTGTTGAGCGACGAGGTCTGAATCGCCCAAGCATCTTACCGGCTCAAATTCATCTCCTTGGCCATCCGGAGGCCATGGAGTAAAGCCTCATATTCAGCTGCATTGTTAGTACAGGGAAACATAAGCTGGAGCACATAACAAAATTTGTCACCTCGGGGGGAAGTTAAAACAACTTCAGCCCCCGAGCCTTCCAACTGCCTGGACCCATCGAAGTGAATAGTCCAATACGTGTTATCCGGCTTCTCCTCTGGTGCCTGCAAGTCCGTCCAATCATCGATAAAGTCCACTAGGGCTTGAGACTTGATAGTCGCTTGGCATATACTTCAAACCGTGAGGCCCAAGCTCGATGGCCCACTTGGCAACTCGCCCCGTGGCTTCCTGTTTCGATGATGTCCCCCAAGGGGGCTGAACTTACCACAGTTATAGGATGACCCATGAAGTACTGCTTTAGCTTCCGGCTTGCCATGAACACCCCATAAACCAGCTTCTGCCAATGCGGATACCTTTGCTTGGACTCTATGAGCACCTCACTGATGTAATAAACCGGCCGCTGAACCGGATGCTCCTTGCCAGTCTCCTTATGCTCCACCACAATGGCCACACTAACATCACGTGAGTTAGCAGCAACATACAATAGCAATGGCTCTTTATCAATCGAAGTTGCGAGAACCGGCGCTCAGCCAATTGTCTCTTTAAATCTTCAAAAGCAGCATCAAGAGCCTCACTCGCATAAAGGTGTCTCGCTTTCTTCATAATCTGATACACGGTAAAGCCTTCTCCCTAAGCCGGCTTATGAATCGCTTAAAGCAAAGAACGCGACCCGCCAACATCGAACATTGTTGATGCACACCGGTTTAGCCAGAGAGGTAATATCCTTGATCTTCTCTGGGTTAGCTTCAATGCCCCTGTTTGAGACCAGGAATCCCAAAAGTTTACCTGCAGGTACACCGAATACACACTTGTCTGGGTTAAGCATCATCTTATAAACCCGGAGATTGTCAAAGGTTTCCTTTAAGTCGAAGACCAAGGTTTCCTTCTCTCTGGACTTCACCACAATGTCATCCACATAAGCATGAACATTGCGCCCAATCTGATTGTGGAGACAATTCTGCACGCATCACCGGTAAGTCGCCTGGCACTTTGAGCCCAAACAAAGCATAGACACATAGCGTAAGGCTCCAAACGGAGTAATGAAAGCCGTCTTCTCCTGGTCCTTAATCGCCATCTTGATCGATGATAACCAGAGTAAGCATCCAAAAACTCAAGCGCTCGCAACCCAGCCGTGGCATCGATGATTTGATCAATGCGGGGTAGAGCAAAGGGATCGCCGGACAAGCTTTATTTAAGTCCGTAGTCCACACACATACGCCAGTGCCGTTCTTCTTGAGCACAAGCACCGGGTTAGCCAACCACTCGGGTGAAAAACTTCCACGATGAACCCGCCGCAAAGAGCCGAGCGACCTCCTCCCCTATAGCCTTTCGCCTTTCCTCATTGAATCGCCGGAGAAACTGCCTCGACGGCTTATACTGGATCAATATTAAGAGTGTGCTCAGCGAGTTCTCTCGGGACACCCGGCATGTCAGAAGGTTTCCATGCAAAGATGTCCCGGTTCTCACGGATGAACTCGATGAGCGCGCTTTCCTATTTGGGATCCAAATTGGTACTGATGCTGAACTGCTTGGAAGAGTCGCCTGGAGTGAAATCAACCAGTTTTGTCTCGGCGGCCGACTTAAATTACAACGCCGAGTCTTGCTCTGTGGTTGGCTTCTTCAAAGAGGTCATATCTGCCGGGTCAACATTAGTTTGATAAAACTGCAGCTCCTCTTCAGCACAAACGGATTCAGCATAAGTTGCATCGCCTTCCTCGCATTCCAAGGCCACCTTTCGACTCCCATGCACAGTGATAGTGCCCTTGTAACCCGGCATTTTGAGCTGCAGATAAACATAACATGGCCGTGCCATAAACTTGGCATAAGCCGGCCGTCCAAACAGAGCGTGATATGGGCTCCTGATTTTGACTACCTCAAACGCCGACTTCTCAGCCTCGAATCATATTCGTCTCCAAAAGCCACTTCGGCTCGATCTTTCCAACAGGATATGTCGACTTACCAGTACCACCCCATGAAAAACAGTGTTAGACGTCCTCAAGTCCTTATCAGTCGGACTCCATACGGCGAAAGGTCTCATAATAGAGAATATTGATGTGCTTCCGCCGTCCATGAGCACCTTAGTGAATTTATATCCACCAACCCGAGGGGCCACCACCAAGGCCAACCGACCGGGTTATCGACCGAGGGGTGATCTTCTCTACTCCAAATGATAGGCTGCTCTGACCACCTCAGATAACGGGGAACTGCCGGTTCAACCGAATTCACAGCCCTTTTATGAACCTTCTGGTCACGTTTACACAAGCTAGTGGTAAACACATGGTATTGCCCACCGTTCAACTATTTTGGATGGCTCTGATAACCTGACTGCTGCTGCTGTTGTCCTCCTTGACCAGAATGCTGTTGATTATAGCCACCTTGACCACCTTGAAAGCCGGAACTTGAGCCGCCACCCGGGCCATGGAAACCACCTGCTCTGAACCGCCACCGATCCGTGATTGCCATCAAACATGTTTGAATTCTTGAAAGCCTTCATGATCGTGCAGTCCTTCCATAAGTGGGTGGCAGGATTTTCCCGAGTACCGTGTCTGGGACAAGGCTCATTCAGAAGCTATTCGAGAGAAGGACCTGAGCCACCAGATCAAGGGGGTGCTCTCCCCTTACGCTTCTTGTTATTACCTTGGGCATTAGCATTGGCCACCAATGCCGGGTTACCGTCCGGCTTACGCTTGTTGCCACCTTGACTTACCAGGTGATGCTGCTGACCCTTTCGGTTGCCGTTCTTCTTTCCTTTCCTTGTCTTTTCATCCTCAGACGCGGGATCATCGGTAGTATCATAATCGGCATATTTAACCAAAGCCGCCATCAGCGTACCCATGCCATTGCAATCACGCTTAAGGAGCCCCAGCTTCTGCTTCAACGGCACAAAACGACAATTCTGATGGAGCATAAGTACCGCAGAGCCGGCGTCCATCTTATCAGATGAATGTATTATTTCCTTGACCCGGCGCACCCAATGAGTTGTGGACTCACCCTCCTCCTGCTTACAATTGGTCAAGTCCACAATGGACATAGATTGCTTGCAAGTATCTTTAAAGTTTTGGATAAACCGGGCCTTTAACTCGCCCATGAACTGATGGAATTGGGAGGCAAACTTTTCAACCAAGATCGGGCTGTTCCATCTAACAAGATGGTGAAATACTTAGCCATTGCCGCGTGTCACGACCTCCAATAACTCCATGGCCATCTCATAACTTTCAATCCATGCCCCTACCGTAAGTCGGGCCGTGTAATTCGGCACCTTCGAGGTCCCTTGAAATCCTTGGGCGACGCACATCTCGCAGAGCTAGCACCGGACAAGGGACACCACCGTTCTAGTGGCCACCCTGCTCCAACGAAGTCATTGGATACTCTGGGAGACCATCATATGCCGTCTGCCGAGCCGCTAATTGAGCCGCCTGCTCATCCTCCCCGACGCAATCGATCCTGCACCGGGTTATAGCCACCGGGTTGGTTGCGACGTTGGGCATTGCTTGATAAAGCTTCGACTCCATGTGCCTGTCAGAACTCGGACTCCGTTTGGACGAGGTGCTATCCAAGGCTGAGGAGTGGAATGAATCATGTCCCTGCTATAAGAATAGGTCTCTTATTGTGCCAAGGCCGTCTGAAGAAGATCCCTAACCCTCCGGGTTTCCACCGCCGTCGGGTCATCACCATCTACTGGAAGAGCCGCCAGACGCGCCGATGCTGCTATCAAGTTCTCCATGGGGTTGGAAAAGTCGCCCGGAGGTGTCGGTATGTATCGGGCGGGCCATGCTCCCGTGAAGAGGTGCCGTCTCTCGAGGCCGAACCGCCCTCCCGCTCCGGTGTCATAAATTGATTGGCGTCAGGCGGATTGCTAGGACCAGCTCCGGGTGTCGTGAAAAGATTCCGAGGATCGTAAACCGAGGCGAGACAGGATCGGGTCTTCGATGTCTCCTTCTCATCACCTCATTGGACGCATTCAGACTCATATTAAGCCGGAAAGCCTCCTCGATTTGGAGTCGCTGCGCCCGTGCATCCAAAGCCGCCAGCTCGCAGCTAGCCTAGTGTCCTCAGCCGCCAAGGCCTCCTTGGCCAGGGCTATCTCCTCACGCACCTTTGCCACCTCCGCGTTATGTTCATCTGGATTTGCAGGAATAACTGTGGTGGTTAACAGGGCCGTCAACTTGTCCATAAGATCTATCAGCACCTGAGCCGGCGGGCGCGCGGGGCCTCCTGCCCCGGCCGCTCCTGACCCGGACGTCATTGCTGTCGCAGCCGTCGAGTTTTGGCCGGGTTGGGTACCAGCCATGAAGACTCCTGCCCAGCTCGGCGGCTCATAGCAATCTGGAACGCTAGAGTCGTCAGAACAGACCCCTAGCATGCCTTCTTGGACCTGATACGAGAATCATTGAACCGGAGGACGAATCATCATCTCGATGGACGGCCGCCTCTTCGCCATCTTTAGATCCTTGTAGTGCCTCTCCATGAACACAGCCCACAAAGGCACGCTTCATGGTAGGTTGAATCTGGGCGGGTCTCGCACGCTGAGCCGTCTCAATAAGTTCGGTCGCATTTGTTCGGCTCTGGCCCGCTCACCAATCCGGCCGATGAAGACGTGGATTCCGCCAAAGGGGACCCGTGCCGTACTCAATTGAGTCGGCCTCGGGCCCCAGCCTTCGTTGTCGATGTAGATCTTGCAGACGACTCTTGGTCATCCGCCCATCACTAGTATCCCTTGAACCCTTGAAGCTTCCTTCAAGAACTCAAATCCACTGTGCGCTGGCCCCACGGTGGGCGCCAACTGTCGTGGAATTGTCACGGTAGATGTCCTCTTGCAAGGACTTAGTCGTGGAGCCATCGCAACTAGGAAGCTTAAAGGGGTTAATCGGGACAAAGGACACGAGAGGTTTTATACTAGTTCGGCCCCTTACGATGAAGGTAAGGCCTACGTCTAGTTGGGTTGGTATTGCTTGAGGTTTCGATGACCAGGGAGCGAGATACGCTATGCCCGGTTCTCGATTGGTTGTTTCTTGCCCTAAGCCGCTAGCGGGTCGCCCCTTATATACACGGGTTGGCGCCTGCTTACAGAGTCCCGCCGGCTCATAAACAAAGGTCCGGCTCGGTGACTAGTTAATTCTACCTTATGATACAAGTCATGCCTTCATGGCGGTTTATCACTACGGGCCTTAAGTCGCCTGTGGGCTTTAGACCCTTTATTGAACTGCCATCTTCACGCTTGGTCTTGGGCTTCTTCTGATGAATCCCTCTTTGCGTAACCCGACCCCTCTTGGGCGGCTTACACAAATAGTTATATCCTCAACACCTTGTGAAGTCATTGCTTGCTTGCATTATCTGTTTGACTTCACTGTGTGACGACTATTGTTGTTTGGCTTCACACTATCTTCCATCCTGATCCATACTACCTAGCTGCTAATAGTCTTCGTACTTTCACTTCATTGAATACTTGACTATGGCTTGTCTAGTATAGTCTACCTTCCGCTACATGTCAATAGGTTCATTTCTATTGTTTGTCTTTGAAACTCCCATGTTTTGAAGACTTTCATAAAAATCGCCTATTCACCCCCCTCTAGTCGATAACTAGCACTTTCGATTGGTATCAGATCAAGGTACTCCCTTGTTCTGTGTGATTTGGTTTAACCACCTGGAGTTTTAGCTATGTCGATTGTAGGGATAATCAAAGTCTCCGCTGCGTGCCCTGTCTTTGATGGCACTGATTACCCCTACTGGAAGAATAAGATGCGCATGCATCTTGAATCCATAGATGTCTATGGTATGTAGTCAAGAACGGCGTTCCCAAGACTGGTGAAGGTGTCACCCCTACTGATGTCAAGAAGTTCGTTCAACTGGATTCTACTGCCAAGAACATCATCCGTGGTCATCTGACCAAAGGACAGTATGGTTGTGTGAGTGCTCTGGAAACGTCGAAGCTAGTATGGGACTGGCTCTCCAAGGTCAACGAAGGCGTCTCAACCCAGAGAGACTCAAGGATCGGTGTTCTTTGCAACCTCTTCAACCGCTTCAAGAGACACGATAATGAGAACGTCCAGCTCACATTTGATCGCCTCACTTATATCACAAATGAGCTCCATGCTCTCGGTGCCACTGAGATCACCAAGCATGAAATCGTCAAGACACTCCTGAGATCACTTGACAGCTCGTTTGACACCCTAGCCCTGATGATTCAAGAACGCCCTGACTTCAAGACACTCGATCCGTCTGACATACTTGAGAGGCTCAACACACATGAGTTTCAGCTATCTGAGAAAAGAGACATCTATGGTCCCAACTATGGCCGAACTCGCGCTTTGAAGGCAAAGGCTGTTTCCTCATCTGAAGAAGAATGTGAATGCAGTTCTGGTGATCCTGAAGACATTGGAAAGGAGCTTGCTATGCTTGTGAAGAAGTTCCAGAAGTTCACTAGGAAGAAAGGCTTCAGAAGGTCTTCACGATCCAGATCAGGAAATGATGAAGCTTCCACTCATGACTACAAGAAGAGAACCTGTCCCAAGTGCAAGAAAAGCTGGACACTATATCTCTGAAAGTGTCCACAAGGGGACAATGAGAAGAAGAAGAAGAAGAAGAGCAAAGAATATGATTACGATGACAAGAAGAAGAAGAAATCTTCAAAGTCTTCCTCCAAGTCCCTCATCAAAGTATTCATCTCATAAGAAGAGCTCATCCGCAAGGCTCGTGCTTTTGTTGGCAAGGAAATGGATTCAGAGGAGGAGTCTGCTCGAGGAGGTGGAGGTGGAGTCCAAGAGGAGTCCGACCAAGGCGTTGCAAGTCCGGCTTTAGCCACGACCTATGTTGCCAAGTCCATCTTCAACATCAAGACAATGACTTCTACACCAACGCTAAAGCTGATGACAAGCACGACCCTGCTCCCACCTACTGCTTCATGGCACGCGGTGCCAAGGTAAAATCACGTGATGCTTACTTTCAAACATCAAGTGAAGATGACTCTAATTTTGAATCCAAACCCAGCTACAAAACTCTTGCTAAAATTGCAACCGAACAACAAAGAGCTATGGAACATACTCAAAAACTGTTAGACAAAAGCGATGACACATTGGGCGCGGAAATGACACGTTCCACAGTCCTTAGTTGAAGACATTAAAAATCTTCATGCTAAGTACCAAGAACTTGAAAGTCGTCATGAAACACTCTCAACTACTCATGAAAAGCTCTCCTATGATTATCTTCAAAGGAAGCAAGAGCTTGAGAAATTGAGGGCGGCTCATGAAGATCTTCAAAACGAGAATAAGTCACTTCATACAACAGATCAGTTCCGCTCGGGATGGATTTGAACCACCGTGTCTAAAATGTCTTGAGCGTGATATCGCTACCTCTGTTGCTTTGAATGTTCAACTGCTGCTCTTGTTGCATTGTCTTCAACTACTAATGTGGTAACTAACCCCTCTCATGAGGATACCACCGCTATTGCCGATGAAAATGCTAGGTTGAAGACTTTGCTTGAAACAGGATGTATAAAAAGTCTGAAAGGGCATCGTACACTTCATGATGTCCTCAAAAGTAGATTCTCGAACCGAAACCCTAGGAAAGAGGGTGTTGGGTCTGAAAAGGAAAATGAATGTTGATGGTTCCCTCTTTGGAAGCCCGAAAGCGGTATCCCAAAACCACATGGGTTGCTGCAAAGGGACCTTCAAAGGATCCATCCACCTTATCCGCTTTACTTGTGCTAACCCTATTATCATTGATGAATCCTTTGATGCAAACTATAAGGTGTTCAAGAATCGTAATGGTGAAGTGTTTGCGGTATATTGGTACTAGCTGCGAGGGAATGGACCGCCTATGAAGAAGATCTAGGTTCCCAAAAGCTGTCTTGAGAATCTTCCAAAGAATGTCATCATGACACCACACAGGAAGAAGACAAACCCAGACCTAAGGCGTCATATGGTCCAAAGGCTTCATACAGACAGAGGACTCCACCGAGTCACCCTAACGCCAATGTTTTGCAGGAAACCGTACTCAAGTTTATGAATATGAGCGTGTGTCTTCAAAACCGCTATGTTCATAGAACTAAGAACTTTTCTTCCTATTCATATGAGTATCATTCATCTCCTGCCATGGCTATTTGCTAGGGCACCAAAGCCGGAATTCTCAGATGCTGCACTTAGACTCATTGCTTCTAAGCCACCCCTGAAGATGTGGGTGGTTAAGAAGAATTAACTCTCTTTTGCAGGAAAGGGTCTCCAGCCGAAAATCAAAGGCGTCTGATGCTATTGCTGGGGACCTAATACATCTTTTAGGGCACAAGATCAAATGCCCAAATGGTCTCACTATGTATCTTGTTCCTGAATCGTTCGCCATTCATCCTATCAGTCTTAATCTTGATTTAAGCTTCAATAATCCACTTGCCTGTCAAATGTTTATGCTTCACAATGCTCTTGGTGAAGCCTATCCCCTAACTATCTTGTAGGGTATGACACCTCATGCTTGAGAATGGATTATGGACGGTGGATGCACTAATCATATGACTGGTGATCGAAGTCTTCTCATGGACTCAACCTTACGTCCATCGGACAAGAGTCACATCACATTCTTGACCTTTGGTAAAAGCAAGGTATTGGGTCTAGGTAGAGTTGCAATCTCAAAGGATCAACACATGGATAAAGTGATGCTTGTTGAATCCTTGGTTTCAACTTGATGTCTGTCTCAATGCTTTGTGACTTGAACATGATTGTGATATTCGGAAAATTTCGTTTGCCTTGTACTAATGGACAAGTCTCTAGTCTTTGAAGGGTATAGGAAAGATGATCTATACATGGTAGATTTCTCAGCAGGTCCACAGCTTGCCGTATGTCTTCTTGCAAAAGCTTCAGAATGCTGGCTCTAGCATTGAAGGCTGGGGCATGCTGGCATGAGGAACTTACACACACTCGCCAAGAAGAAGCCTGTCATTGGCATCGAAGGTGTCAAGTTCAAGAAGGATCATTTGTGTGGTGCCTGCGAAGCTGGAAAGATGACTAGGGCAAAGCACCCCTCGAAGACAATCATGACGACATCTCAACCTTTCGAGCTGTTACACATGGATTTGTTTGGCCCTACTCATTACTCTACCCTCACAACAATTGCTTGTCTCTATGGCTTCGTCATTGTTGATGACTACTCAAGATACACATGGGTGCACATAATTCTCTACAAGACTGAAGTGCAAGATGTCTTCGACGCTTCGCCAATCAAGCAATGAACAATTATGGCGTCAAGATCAAGCATATCAGAAGTGATAACGGCACTGAATTCAAGAATACCGGTCTTGATCTTTATCTGGATACCATGGGAATCACTCATGAGTTTTCTGCTCCATAGACACCTCAGCAAAATGGCATCGTGGAGCGCAAGAACAGAACCCTCATTGAGATGGCTCGAACAATGCTCGATGAGTACAAGACACCAAGAAAGTTCGGCACGAAGCCATTGATACGACTTGTCACGTCATCAACCGTGTTTATATCCATAAGCTTCGAACAAAACATCCTATGAGCTCCTTCTTGGCAAGAAGCCAAATGTCGGTTACTTGAGTATTTGGGGCTAAGTCTTTGGATCAAGGATCCCCATCACAAGTCAAAATTTGAACCCAAAGCTCACGAAGGCTTCATGCTCGATTACGGAAAGGACTCACACTCTTACAGTAGTCTTCAATCTCTATCTCTACAAAATCGTCGAAAGCTGTAGATGTGCGATTTGATGAAACCAATGGTTCACAAAGAGAGTTCCTGCCAAGTACACTAGGCGAAGCTCACCAAATGAATCTATCAAGTGATGGGAACCGTGAAATCATGCCAAATGAAGCACAGCTGAAGAGGAACTTATCATTTCTGCACCTAACCAACCTCAAGACAATGCTCGTTGGAAGACAATCCTCCCAATGATGACAATGATCAAGATGAGCAAAGTCTTCATTCCAATTCATCCTCGAGTTGCAAATGAAGTACAGATTGAGAAGATAATCGATAGCATCAATGCACCTGGTCTGCGCTTACTCATTCAAGAGCAACACAGCTAGCAAATTTCTGTGGGCACTTTTCATTTGTGTCAATATCAGAACCCAAGAAAGTTGCTGAAGCTTTTATGGAACCAGAATGGATTCAAGCTATGCAAGAAGAACTTCAACAGTTCAAGCTGAATAATGTTTGGGAACTTGTCAAGCGCCCTGACCCTCGCAAGCATAACATTATTGGCACCAAATGGATATATCGAAACAAGCAAGATGAGCATGGTCAAGTCGTCAGAAACAAAGCACGGCTTGTGGCTCAAGGATATACTCAAGTTGAAGGAATGGACTTCAATGAAACATTTGCTCCTGTAGCTAGGCTTGAAGCCATTCGCATACTACTAACCTATGCTAACCACCACAACATCTTGCTCTATCAAATGGATGTGAAGAGTGCATTTCTCAATGGCAAGATTGATGAAGAAGTATATGTCGCTCAACCCCACGGCTTTGAAGATCCAAAACATCCACGATATGGTGTACAAGCTAAATAAAGCCTTGTATGGCCTCAAACAAGCTCCTCGCGCCTGGTATGATTGGATCAAAGACTTCCTGAAGAGAAAAGGCTTAAAACCTGGATCCCTTGATCCCACACTCTTCACGAAGACATATGATGGTGAACTGTTTGTACGCCAAATATATGTGGATGACATTATCTTCGGTTGCACCAACCGTAAGTATAGTGATGAATTTGGATACATGATGCAAGAACAATATCGGATGTCCATGATGGGAGAGCTCAAGTTCTTCCTTGGTCTTTAAATTCAATCGACAAAGGAATGGCATCTTTATATCTCAAGAAAAATACCTCCAAGATTGTCTCAAGAAGTTTGGAATGCAAGAGTGAAAAGGATACACGACGCCAATGCCGACCAAACACCATCTGGGTCCTCGACGACAATGGTAAAGAGTTCGATCAAAAGGTATACCGCTCCATGATTGGTTCCTTACTTTACCTATGTGCATCTAGGCCAGATATTATGCTTAGTGTTTGCATGTGTGCTCGATTCCAAGCGGCACCAAAGGAATCGCATCACTTAGGCGTAAGTTTAATTCTTCGATATTTGTCTCACACCCCAACACTCGGATTATGGTATCCAAAGGGCTCAAAATTTGATTTGGTTGGATTTTCGGATGCTTTGATTATGCTGGTGACAAGGTGGATCGCAAGTCTACATCAGGCACATGTCACTTTCTCGACGATCACTCGTCATTAGTCTTCAAAGAAGCGTAACTGTGTGTCACTCTCAACTCTGTAATCTGAATACATTGCTGCTGGATCTTCAGTGCTCAGCTTACGTGGATGAAGCAAACTCTCAAGGACTATGGCATCAATCGACACAAGTACCTCTCTTCTGCGACAACGAAAGCGCCATCAAGATTGCCAACAATCCAAATTCCAGCACTTTCGAAGACAAAGCACATTGAAATTCGTCATCATTTTCTCAGGGATAATGTCATGAAGAAAGATATTGACATCATTCACGTCAACACTGAACAGCAACTGGCAGATATCTTCACAAAGCCTTTGGATGAGAAAAGGTTTTGCAAGTTACGGTGTGAGCTAAATATCTTGGAATCCTCAAATGTCCTGTGATTAGGCACACATCCTAACACTTATGCATGTTTATGACTTAGATGTGCGACACACGAAGTAACGAATGTCTTCAATCTAATGAAGACTTACATTCTAAGTGTGAATACATTAATGTGGAATTTGACTTCGGAGCGCCATGATAATTGTGCGCCATGTTTGGGTCTAATACTTCCTATACGGTGGGTAACGCCACCACCAAATTTCTTTGTTCGAAGTGTTTCACTCATGGCGTTATTTCTCAATATCTTCGCATTTGATTTGTCTTCAACTTCAACTTATCTTCATGATTTTCTTCACTATGTTGATTTGGTTGCTGTCTGATATATATATATTGTTCTGTCCTCTACAGCATTCACTTATAGCTATGTCTTCAAGTTGAATCTTTTGAACTAAGTGAATGTGATCGGACCCTAATCTCTCTATGCTTTCTATCTCAAACTCGATCTGTCCAAATCATATGCATTCTATTGAAACTGTCGAATGTCTTCTCTGCGTCCTTGTCAGCAGAAGACACAGAGACAAACTTTAAGTCTGTTTTAAATGATTCATCCTTATTGTTGAATTCGAGAAGCCGGAACGACCATCCAAACAAACTGGCGGCGTGGAACGTGGGACAACTCGTGAGCATGTTGCATGCTTGCCACGTGCCCCTCAGATGTGAACCGCCAAGGGCACTGCGTAATTGCGCTGCCGCACACCTTGTTATAAATACCTGTCCCCGTGGTAAAGAAAATCTTCTTCCACCTCTCCACCTCGTCAAAACCCTAGCGCCACCGCTTAGCTCGGCGACACCGCTGACGAAGCGCTTTAGCTGTCGCGACCTCTCCAACGCCATCTTCACGCCGACGCGAACATCTTCATCTCCGCCATTGCCGTAGGTGTCCTCCGTCGCCAAGTTAGGGCACGGTGGATTGAACTGTTCGGCCTCCTTTCCTCCCGTCTAGCGGTTCTTGAGCGGTAAATATAACTCTATTTTTACCATCTTTTGATCTTCACAATTCATCCTACTTGCCAAAATTGGTTTACGCCCATACTATGTTATATCTATTCTGCGCATCTCAGATGCTGCCTAGTATATTCACTTAAGCTTCACAACTAGTTAGATTCCTCACTTGTACTTATTCACGGATTCGCATAAATCTGGAACCAACTCTCGGTACGTATAAGTGAATGTCTTCGCATCATGAGGTCAATGTCTTCAAACCGATTTATCTTCAAAATCTTACGAGAATGCATATGACCTCTTCCCTTCCCTCGCATCTCTAATGCATCACAGTACATGTCCGTGGGAGAATCCCTTGGTTCTCATAGTCTGCATTCGCTTGCAGAATTCTTACAAAGATCAAACTAACTCTCTGAAGCCGGTTCACATGCATTACGAAAGCATAAGCCTTTGAAGCCTTTGAGCGTGAAGCCATTCAGTTTGAAATTCATGGCTTGGAGAAATCAGTCGGGAAGGGCGGCAGACAGCGTCGTGAGGGAACCTCAAAAGATCTGCTCGATGACCTCGCAGAGCTGCATAAACAGATCCGAAGAGACTTACAATCAGCGCAAGACGCGAATCCAATGGATTCGTTGATATTGGGCTAAACAGTGGTTCAAGTACAATTTTGTCACACAGGAATATGCCGAGAAGAATGATATCAGAAGCCCTTGGGGTGATATTCTCTTTCGAGGCCTTCCTCCCAAGAACATGGCTGAAGCTATTGCACAAGGTTTCTATCCTTGCATGGTCCGTGGACCTCAGCCTGAGAATGCCGACCCAACGTCTTTGCTCTGGTGTCGTGACGACAATCTCTTCAAGCGCAACTTCCGAGATGCAAAGGCTTCGCAAAGGAAAACAAGAAGTCATTGGGATTAGACTTCAATCCTGGTCCCTCTCGCTTCCCCTGTCGGCCGACGGCTCACGTGACGCCGAACCCAATGTCATCGGTCCCTTTTCAAACCTTGATGGCCTCATCACCTACATCCTGGTCCAAGGTGCCAAAGTGGATCACTCGATGACGGTCTTTGAGTCCGATGAAGCCCCAGCTCAGCTCCTGCTCCCGCTGCAAAGCCGCAGAAGCTTAAGAAAGTCAAGGCTCCAAAGTCACCGCTCCTCCAAAAGCTTCACGTGTGAAGCCAATCGCCATCGCACCTCCCCGAAGCCGATTACTGATCACGAAGATCAATCCCGTATCTCCAAGAAGACGGAGAAGAGAAAGAAAATTGTCAAGAACATCGAATCGACATCGACCCTGCCGCCATTCTGCGTGAAGAGCACATTGATCTGTCAAGTGATGACGATCTTGCAGATGATGCTCTAGAGCAACTTATCAAGAGCAAAGAAGAAGCAGAAATCTTCAACAACTTGCCTCTCTTTGATGTGGCAATCATCCATCACTTCATTGATGAGTGGTTTGATACCCCAAGCATTAGCTTTGAAGATCTGCAACTTCCTATTGGCCTCAGCGTCTCCTTCAATGGAGCCATTGCTTCTGAGCTAGCTCTTGCTCAGCGAATTGTTGAACTGAAGCACAAGATTGACTATGAGAAGGCTCAGTTCAAGAAGCATATGGCTGCACTCAGCGTGCAAGACGTCAAAAACTTCAAGGTCATGCTGCACGACCTCAAGGAAGCCTTTGTCAAGAAGCGTGAAGAAGCCAGGGGCTCTCGTGAGCACATGAAGGCTCTGGCTGATAAGTGCGTGCTTGCCTACAATGAGGCTGAGAAGCGCAAGGCTCTGGCCATCCTGGCATCGACCCCAGGATGGCTGCAAAGAAAAAGAAGTCTTCAACAGACCAAGCTGCACCTTCAAGGCAGGAAGAGCCCCGCATAGTCTTCCCAAGTAGCATGGTAGCTCGAGAAGCCAAAAGTCCGGTCAACCGCTTACGAGCGAGAAGAAGGCGAGGGCTGCCGAGGCTGAAGCCAGGAAAAAGGAAAAATCCTGACGCCTCACGATCTTGCTCCCTCCAAGAAGAAGCTAAAGACCAAGAAGAATCAGGCTGCTCCCACAGGCCCTTGGTTGTTGAACCCATTTATGTGGTTCGTCCAGCGTCTGCAACCCAAGAACTTCGCATGACTGTTCATGAGCACTGCTTCCACAAAGGCTCCTCAAGTCGAAGAGATTCCAGCAGGTGATCCCATCATCTTTGAAGACATTGGTCACCATGACAATGTTGAAGATGATGAAGTTCTTCCTCAAATCGAGTACAATGTGGTATCATCGCCGCTCGTTAAATGCGAACAGCGAACTAATCAAGATTGGTCGCCCTCTCGATGCCAATTGCTCAGGATGCTTCATGGGCTGATCGCCCGCAACAACAAGACTCCCCCAGTACTCCCCAACATCAAGTCACTCCCCAACAACAACAGCAAGAAGAAGAGGAAGACTTTGAGGCCCAGCCAACCCCTTCTCCAAAGGCGTCGCCAGCATTTTGCAGGCTTCACAAAGGTCAAAGGCCTCAAGTACCTCTTTCGAGCGTTCCAGAAGGAGAAGTGCACCACCAACCTGTTGCACGCCAAGTGTTTTCAAGCCACTCCAGTTGTGAATGTCTCCGAGTCCGAAGCTAAAAGCTCTTTGAAGACAATCTGGCTGCATCACCCGCAGACACCCAAGAAGAAGAAGAACGTGTCCCTACACCCCAAAGAATTGAAGAAGTTATCCCCGATATCAACGTGCTGTGTTCGACCCTCCGGCTCCTCAAGTGGAGGCTAAAACATTGAGGCTGCCACCTCCAACACCAATGAAGCCAATGACGTGGTCATAGCTGAAGCCAATGTGGAGCACATACCTAACCGCCTCCCCACTTGAAGGAAATGTGCTCAAGCCAAGGAGGCCATCGCCTCCTCGAAACATCTCGCCGAGCAGCTGAAGCCTCGATTGTCGCCCTTTGCTCGATTCACGCCACCAAGGCCCTACACAATCGAGCAAGCATACAACTATGGCGAAGCTAGTCACGATAAGATGGCCTGCTCGTCCCTCCGCCTCATGCCTCCTGGTCCTCGGTTCGACTATCATATTGAGCATAGGCCTCGGTCCGAAGCCAAAGCCAAGACTGCCAAGGTTTCCGAGCACCGCCACCTCAACGGAGTTCTTTTCAATGCAAATGGCTTCAAAGCCCACAATACTTTCTTCGACAGTGCAAAGAACCCCTACACAAGGCCAAGGATCTCATCTGACCGTTTCTGGAGCTATCAGCAAAGAAGCTATTATTCATGCGTTCTGTATGATCAAGGGCGCATTTTCCCTCATATGCGCCTCGACACTGAAGCCATTGCCGGACTGCCGTGCTTAGAAGAAGCACTTGATTGCTTTCATGATGCAGGTCTGCTTGGTTTCGTTCTGCATAAAGAACACTGGAATGAAGAATTAGTGCTTCAATTCTATGCTACCCTCCACATCCGCGGCTACTCAGAGAATACGAAGACATGGGTTCTCGAGTGGATGGCGAAATGTTCATCATGAAGCCAAAGCTCTTGACATCATTGAGCTCACAGCCTACCCACTCCTCGGAGAGCTGTTTGAACACGGATGTCAACTCCACCGCGATGCCTTGGAGAGCATATTTCATAAGCCGTAACCCGACATGAGTCGATCTTTGAGCATGATGAAGCCATCGCCACATGACGCTGAATACCCTCAGCACTTCTTTGTTGATGACCTTGAGTATACGCCTCGCACAATATATCACATCATCAGCGTAACTCTATGGCCTATCAAAGGGCATTCATAAATGCGCAAAGCTTGAAGGAGCAATGAAGACATTGGTCTTCTACATCCTCAATGGCATCAGCTTCAACACACAAGAATTCTTCATCCGACAATTGGCTGCGTCTGGATCTGATCTGTTTGGTCTGAAGTTTTATGCTCCATGGGTCATGCGCCTCATCAAGATGCACTCTGCTATCAACTATCAACCCTCTGCTCGCAATCATCTGATCTTTCTACCAGAGGTTGATATGTCTGTTGAAGCCATATACCCCGAGCACCGCCAAACGCCACTAAGTCTTGAGCGCAGATCACCACAGCTTCTCTCAACCCATGGAAGGCGTCCAAGTGGTATCTCGTGTCTATCCTCGGCCAGGAACACACGTCGCCTCATCGTGCGCGGATGAAGCCACCGAGAGCACAATTGGCCAAAGGCCTCAAGCGCTCTCGAGTCCTCAATGATCGAGAACTTCTTCGCGCGACATCAAAAGCAAGATAAGCATCACTCTGGCTCAAGAGTCAAATGCAAAGCCTCTTGGTGGGCGTCAATCGCGATTCAAACCTTGCCACCAAGAATGCTTTTGTCACTCACGAGACATCGGCGATCATGGAAGAGTTTGACCTCGCCGGTCTTTGAAGCAGATCTTCAAGACGATGGCTTCACCGAACGCTTCAAGTTTGACTCCACTCCTCCATGGAATGCAGTCCTCGACGAACACCATCACTTGAAGACTCGACTATTCTTCCTCCATGACTGTATCAATGCCAGAGTGATCGATGATGAAGCCGATGCTACTTCAACGCCCCCTACTTCTGCACGAATCGACACCGTGCCAAGCTCGTCTGCACCGCCAACCAACATCGATAACCCTGCTGCATCATCTTCTTCGGAAGAGGACGAGTAGATGCTCTATGTCTTCAAACCTTTTTGGTCCTTACTGACAAAAGGGGGAGAAGCATATGAGTTTGATAGTCTTCAAGCGGGTTCATAAGGGCGGTTGCATAAATATTTTGCCTAGTGTTTACAACTCTCTCTTTTGATACATTTGGTTCTTTGAGTTGTAACACTTAAACTTCGATGGTTAAATACTGCTACTTATTTGCTTTACTCGATGCGATGATAAATTCCGCATGTGCGACGATAACTTCCGCACTTAGATCATTACTCAGACGTCCATTTTTCATTATGCATGTCATTCTCTTAGCTATATCATTTCATGCATGATGAATTATCTTCTTAAGTTGAAGAGGATCTCCACAAGTACAACCTGCCATGTGCATTTGCATTCCAAAAGCAAACTACTTATATGCACATCTTCAGGGGGAGCCTTTGCCACTTATGAAGACAATTCCCTATCCTTTACACTTTCACATAT
Organism: Aegilops bicornis; assembly: GCA_021605145.1. Taxonomy (NCBI): domain Eukaryota; kingdom Viridiplantae; phylum Streptophyta; class Magnoliopsida; order Poales; family Poaceae; genus Aegilops; species Aegilops bicornis. Next base: position 627,475,569 of record CM038670.1, read on the forward strand.
TTTATCCCTCGTTGAAAACTTCAGCAGCTTTGTCATCAATCACCAAAAAGGGGAGATTGTAAGTGCATCTAGTGCCACCCCTAGTTGGTTTTGGAGTATTGATGACAAATGTGGTTGAGGGACTAATGCGTTTGTGAGAATTGCGGGGATAACGCATGAGTAGTGTCCCTCATTGATTCGGTTTACCTACCGGAGATGACCCTAAAAATGTATGAAGACATTGACGACAATGGTGGTATGTGAAGATATTCACATTGAAGACTATGACATGAGAAGACATTGAGTGAAGACTATGGAGCCGCCAAGATCGTGTCATTTCGTTGTTTCCTTTTCTTCTTTGTTGAGTCGTAGGAACCACCCGTCTTTGTTAAGTGGGGTCCAAGTGATCATAGTCGTAATGATCAAGTGATGCTCAACCCAAATCCTATGTCTTCGGCGAAGACAATGAGAGCAAAACTTATCCAGTTTGGATGAGTCACTTTGCTTGTAGCCCAAGTAAAGTTGTCGTGTGTGTTTGAAATCGTTGGAACACGTGTCGGTTCCTTAGTGACCCAGGGTCATTTTGCACATAACAGGTCAGGTTGCCTAGTGGCTATAAATAGCCCACCCCCTACACCATAAATTGGTGGCTGCTCAGAATTAGTGCACGGCTTTTGTCCTTTGAGAGCAACCCACCTCGAAGCCTTTGAGAGAGAGAAATCCTTGCGAGGACAAAGCCCAAACACCGAGCCAAAGAGTGTTAGGCATCACTTGAAGTCTTTACATCTGTGTGACACGAAGACTTATTACACTTGAGGACCTGTGAATCCTCCGGCCGGTTAGGCGTCAGCGTTCGAGCATCCAAGAGTCATTGTGGATTGCCGGTGAACATCGTCTGCGTGAAGGTTCGGAAGTCTACCTTGAAGACTTACGAGTGATTGGGCGAGGACCGTGTGTCCTTAGCTCAAGGGAATAAGAGTGAAGACGGCGGTCTTACGAAAGTTGAATCTCAGCCTCCCTAACCGGATGTCACAGTTGTCACAGCAACAAGCGGGTGGTCCAACAAATCTGTGTCTTCATCAAGTGGCCGGTTCTATCCCTTCCCTCCTTTACCCCTGAGTTTGTCTTCGTGAAGTCATTGCTTATATGTCTGATCTTTTTGACTTCATTGCTTGACTACTATCGTTGTTTGGCTTCATACTATCTTCCATCACGATCCTTACTACATAGCTGCTGCTATTAGTCTTGTCCGTTCACATTATTGCATACTTGACTATGGCTTGCTTGTTGTAGTTTATCTTCCGCTGCATATCAATTAGGTCATTTCTATTATTTGTCTTCGAAACATTCGTGTTTTGAAGACTTTCCTAAAAATTGCCTATTCACCCCCCCTCTAGTCGATAACTAGCACTTTCAAGGGAAATCATACTCAGGCTTATGAATATGAGTGTGTTTCTTTAAACCGCTATGTTCATAAAACTAAGAACTTTTCTGCATATTCATATGAGTATTATTCACCACCTGCAAGGCTATTTGCTAGGGATCCAAAGCCGAAGTTCTCACATGTTGCACTTAGACTCATAGCTTTGAAGCCACCCCTGAAAATGTGGGTGGTTAAGAAAACTTAACTCTCTTTTGCAGGGAAAGGTCTCCAGTCGGAAATCAAAGGCGTCCGATGCTATTCTTTGGGGACCTAAAACATCTTGTGGGCGCCAAGATAAAATGCCCAAATGGTCTTACTATGTATTTTGTTCCTGAATCGCTAGCCAGTCATCCTATCAGTCCTAACCTTGATCTGAGCTTTGATAATCCGCTTGTTCATCAAATGTTTATGCTTCACAATATCCTTGGTGAAGCCTATCCCCTAAGCACTGCTTTGTAGGGTATGACACCAAAGTCTTCAGAATGGATTATGGACAGTGGATGCACTAACCACATGACTGGTGATCGAAGTCTTCTGATGGATTCAACACTAGTCCATCTGACAAGAGTCACATCACATTTGATGATACTGGTAAAAGCAAGGTATTGGGTCTAGGTAGAGTTGCAATCTCAAAGGATCAGCACATGGATAAAGTGATGCTTGTTGAATCCCTTGGTTTCAACTTAATATGTCATCTCAATGCTTTGTGATTTGAACATGATTGTGATATTTGGAAAATATTGTTGCCTTGTTCTAATGGAATCGACAAGTCTCTAGTCTTTGAAGGGTATCGGAAAGATGATCGTATATGGTAGATTTCTCGGCGGGACCACGAGTTGGCGTATGTCTTCTATCAAAAGCTTGAGTCTTTGGCTCTGCATCGGAGGCTAGGACATGCGGGCATGAGGAACTTGTACACACTCACGAAGAAGAAACACGTCGTTGGCATCGAGGCGTCATGTTCAAGAAGGATCATCATGCGGTGCACCTGAAAATTTGGAAAGATAATGAGGGCCAAGCATCCCTCGAAGACAATCATGACTACATCTCAACCCTTCAAGCTGCTTCACATGGATCTCTTTGGCCCTACTCACTACTCTACTCTCACTACCACTGCTTGCCTCTATGGCTTCGTCATAGTTGATGATTACTCAAGATATACATGGGTGCATATAATCCTTTACAAGAATGAAGTGTAGGATGTCTTCAGACGCTTCA